>LPNX010053372.1:0-11319 GCA_001517045.1 Pseudotsuga menziesii
TTTAGTTAACCACTTTGTGAAGGGATGATTTATTATTTAAACTTATTTTTGAAGAGCAATAAAATTTCAAAAACTTCATTATATTATCATTAATAGTATTAATACATTTATCTTATATAAAAATATACTTTAATAATTCCAACTTTCAATCATACCATCCTTTCACTCAATAAATAGAAAAAAATAATTTAAGTCAATGATTTTTCTATTATTTTTTGTTTTAATATATCTACACACAGTTGTGGTTGTTGTGCATGGGGTTTCTTTATCAGCTCTACTGTGCATTAGCAAGGGAAAAGAGTACAAAAATGGAAAGGGAGGTTATGTGAAGGATATTGTTACCTTCATAATCAGCTTTGAGTTAGATATATATCTTTCCTCCAGAATAGCTAGTATCCTCTTCCTCAAGAAACTCAATGTTAAAAATGTGACTGAATTTGAAAAAAGAAATGCAAGCTTTGGTACAAAATTATTCTAGTCGTTTATAAGTTGTAATTTGGGTTGTCCATAAATATAAATGGGGTGGGAAAAACTAATTTGTATTAAATTATGTTTTTGGATTGGATGTTCCATTCACAACTTGCAAAAATGTTGAGCAGGCATGCGGAAAAGTATCATGATTTGTTAAATCTCATATGATAATGTTAATATCCAACAACCTGCAAGCCATATATACCAATAACTTGTGACTTCGTAGGGGCGAGATGTCGGGAATCCCACAGGGGTGAGCCTCTATCCTAGGGGTCCCCTACCATTTGAGCCTTGTCATAATATGTCAATGAGCTTGACTCTACCCCGGTCGGTTTTGAACCTGTGACTTCAAGGGAGATAACACATGTTTGAATGGGCATTTTTTGCATTATCAAAGGTATTGCCCAATTTTTTTGACATTATATTTATTGATATGTTTAGATTCATAAATTTGTTTGAAATTTACCATTTTGAAAAAATGTTATAAAGCATGTCTATGTATTTCTTTTTTATGATTTTAAATAACAACATTAAAAAAGAAATAAATATTAATTTGACAAAATGTTAACAAATTTAATTATTGAAGATCAAAATTTTTACGAATATTTCATTGTTGAAAGGTACAATTTTTAACAAAAATTTTCATGAGAGAGAATATAGAAACTTAAAACATAAAAAAAAAATAACTTAACTCGTAGAATGAAAATCAAATTCCAACACTGCTCACCGTTTCTCACCCACACCATACATTTGCAAGATCCATATACTTATTTGGATGATTTTATAACACTCACAGTTCAATATCAAATGAAAATGATGTCCACTCTATAGAAGACACGATTATAGATTTCAATATCGACATAATCTCTTAGTATTTATTTACTAAATTATTCCTTAGTATGTATTTACTGTATTAGATGTAGACTGAATCTCTAATCATGCTAGAATGTATCTACGCTTATTTTATTTGAACCACAGTAAGGTTCCATAAAAACTTATAAGTATATATAGTTAGGGTATCATCCTAAATCCTACACGAATAAAAGTATTAGGTTATAATATTTGTTTATAATATAGATCTATAGTACTTAGTATATAATAATGGAATCCACTTAAATAATATTAACATTATTACAACTCATAAGATTCCAATTAAAGTATTCAAATCGAATAAGGTCTACATATCTAATCATGAAAGTGTAATACTGCTATCTTAAGTATACATACACAAAAAAATCAATTTAAATCATAAACAAAACCCTTAATCAACATAGCAAGATTATAGAGATACGATTTTCAATCATGTACAGAGATCGGGGACTGAATCTCTTTAAGGTATTTACTTAACAGTCCTATGATAAAATAAATCATAGTTTTATAATAATACAACTATGGGATCGTTGTTCATTCTATTATTGGTGAAACAAAACCAAAGGATCAAAGATCCTATTGTATTAACATCCACAAAGCATGTGCAAGATAATAAAAATAATAAACCAATTTTTTTACTAACTGATATGCTAATTTCACAACTACATTCACGGCCTCAAAATTTAAATTACAAAACCGGTATCGATAACATAAACAGGCGAGTATTAAAACATAAATATATTAACTTCAGTTAAGATATCACAGACCCTAAGCGTCGTATTCAATTAACACGAAAATCACCATAATTATAGGGCCATAAGTCCACAACATGGCTACCCCAAATTTATACAGAGGCAGGGCCTCAATCAAATATACAAAGGACTTACAATACACTACAGAGGTCACGAGATCGAATATATTAAAGGAAACTAATTAAATTATAGTTTGTTGATGAACAAAGCTAAACTAAATGCAAATTTAGAATCGCAGGTATAACCATCAAATTGTATTACAAATCGCAACAATGAATTTTTATGGTTGCTACCACTGTACAACAAAAATTTCTCACAGTTGCAGACCCTACGGGAAATAATAAATCGAATAACTACTCTAAACAAATAATATGACAGTCGTAAGACCATATTTAAAATGGATACCATCTAATTTCCCAGAGTTTAAAACTCATAAGATAGGCGGGAGTCATCACCATGATGTCATCCAAACAAAAGAAACATTTAAAATAATTGCATTAACTGTTATCTCGAGGGTCGTAAGCCCATCGATGATGGTTTCCGTTGATTTTAAACAAACATTACATAGACAAAAAACCTAAGCATAAATCATTAACAATGTCGCATGGATCCAAGGATGGACCACTGCCTTTTTTATTAAAAAAACCAATATTTGGTATGGAAGTGGCTATAAGACCATAATGGATGGCTACCATAGTTCTTTAATTAAAAACCACTAACACAAACAACAAACTGAAATGGGAATAAGACCATCCAAGATGGCACCCAAAAACCCTACACATATTTTATAAAAACACTGTAAGATACCCAATGCATTGACAAGGAAATGGCAAGGTGAACACAAGGGTTGTGTTTACAAACACAAAGCACCAGGATTAAGAGACTTATCATTTTGCGGAAGTGGAAACACTCATGGCCCAAGTTGTTGCTCAGTTTTACCTACAACACACAAGTAAGTGTTAGACTTTATGCGGTCAACAAACCTTAAAACCAAATAAAAGGATTTCTGGTTAAAGGATGTTAATGGTTACCTGGGCATTTGAAAACCCATGCCTGGGAGGAGGTGACCCTATCGCCTTCCTCTCCAATGCCTTCATCCTGCACATTTTGCAAGTTAGAGTCAGTGCTATGCTGGGAAAGTTAAAACAAATCGAATTTCATTTCTTTTAAAATATTGGATAAAACCCTTACCTGGGCATTTGGCAGTGAGGGAAAGGGGTCATCTCATCCAGAGTACCCTTATCCCTCCACATACTACAACCACCAAAACCTTTTAGTATTTTTGAAAAAAAACTACGATAAACAAATTTTAAAATCCAGAGTTAAGTACCAAGCCTTACTCACCTGTCGAAATAGATTGGTCACATGGTAGAAACGTTCGCAGGCTCGTCGAAGCCGTCGGCGTTGAAAGGTAGGAGGTTGAGGAAGGCTTTGCAAATAGTTACCTCATATGAACTAGATAATTCCATTAACATAGTAAGAACGGAGCAAACCAAAGCTATTAACACTGTAAACCAGACCCAGATTTCTTACAGAGTGGAGCTCGACCCTCGACCGGTTTCTGACCAAACAACACTATCAAATGAAACTAAGACAGAGTAAATGAGCAAGTTTACAAAACCCTACGAGACCGTGTGATATCACCACCTAGGTGTAGGGAAGAGATCAAATTCTTGTGCCAACTCAAAGCCTGGTTTTGTTTTCAACTCGTAGCTAGGACAATTCATTAAGTCAACCGAGTACCGGGTGAATCCGCGGACCTGGGTAACACTTTTTGGCAAGCGCATTTCAGTAAAAACAAAAAAATGTACCTCGGTCGAGGGCTTGTTAAACCCTCGACCGAGGTTTTATCAAGCCCTCGACCAAGGTTTTTTTTAGCCCTCGGTCAAGGTATTTATTAACCCTCGGTCGAGGTTTTAATACCTCGACCAAGGGTTAATAAATACCTCGACCGAGGTATTAACTCGGTCGAGGTATGGACCTCGGTCGAGGTACATACCTTGACCGAGGTGCCTCTGTCAAAAATTTTATAAAAAGAGGCTGAGGAATCACTAAATTACCAAAGACTGCAAAATATATTCATTATAATTGAGCTTTATGTAATCCAGTCTCCGAGCCGTCACGTTAGTGGCTTTCTATGCATGCCATAGCTATTTCGTAGGCTCCATGTCAATGACAGTGATTATTGGTACTTCTCCTTTCAACGCGATGTTTTAGCCGACGAACCAAGTAACAATAATCACTGTCATTGACATTGACATTGACATGGAGCCTACGAAATAGCTACGCCATGCATAGAAAGCCACTAACGTGACGGATCGAAGACTGGAGTTACATGAAGCTCAATTATAATCGTGCTAACTAGTTTCATATTTTCAATTTTCCTTGATCTCCATAAGGATTCTGTTTTTGCTGAAACGCGCTTGCCAAAAAGTGTTACCCAGGTCCGCGGATTCACCCATACCTTGAAGAAGAAACATGTAAAAACATTACTACTTTTGCTTCCTCTAAATTTTATGTGTAGATCTGTAGATATGGGTCGAGGAGTCATAGGAGTCATAGATTTGATCAATCATATCTATAACTCCTAATAAGCCAAGACCCATTTCTACAAATACTCCAAGACCCATTTGATCAATCATATCTAATACTCCTAATACTCCAAGACCCATTTTTATAACTCTTAAGGCTGCTCTCTTCCCATTGAATATTACATGACTACGACCTCGACCGAGCTAATACCTTGGCCGAGGTTTTAACAAAACCTAGACCGAGGGTTTGTTAAACCCTCAGTCGAGGGATTTACAAACCCTCGGTCGAGGTTTTGTTAAGACCTCGACTGAGGTATTTAAATACCTCGGTCGAGTTTCATACCTCAGTCGAGGGCTTAAGAAAATAGACTTAGCCCACATTCAAACAAATGAAAAAATTTATGTGCCTTGCATAGGTGTAAACCCTGCCATTCCTAGGACATAATTGAGCAGAGTTGATACTGATAAATTCACCAACGAATCTTCTATCCATTGAGGTATCATACATGCATTTTGGCATTCATATGAAATTTATTTTTTAATTACTTCTAAAACTTATACTTAGAAAACCACACTGCAACTTCGAAGCAGCTCAAAAAAAAATCCACAGAGTTAAAAATACACAGCCAAAAAATTCTTAAAAATCCACACATCACATATCGACGTGTCCTCTTCAAAAGGGTATCTTTGGTTTTTCAATTTTTGAAAAAATAAAAAAAAATTGCTTTACGTGCACAAATATGTGTTTAAAACGATGTTGAAATCGAATGTGGTCACTTTCGAAAAATAATAAATAATTGTATAATGCGAAAAAAATTAACAAAAAAATATGCACATGACACTGCATTTTATGTAGATCATGATCATATATATATATTTTTTAAATTATTAATGCAAGATTGAATTACTCTACGTGGACACGAGCCACCTATTAGCTTCTTCAAATTTTTAAGGCCACACAGTTCATTAAATGCAAAAATTCACACATTAAATGACATCGGAATATTTTAAAAAAAATATCACTATGAAGCCAACATAATATTCTACAATTTGTTTTTTTACTGCAAGTCAAAATTTACATGGCATATATGTGTTTTGAGGGCTTCTATCCAGCACATGAGTAAAAAATCAGGTTTTCATCCCCAAATTTGGCGAAAAAGTGTTACCCATCTTCATGGAATCACCCTAGTACCATATTAAATCACAGACATAAATTTATTAAAACCAAATCATTACATACCATCGAACCATGGGACATGGATAAGAGTGTCCAATCATATATTACATGGCGGGAACCTTGACTTACACATGTATAATCATATCCATATAAAAAAACTCAATGTTAAACCTTATGATATGTGTAATGCCGTATGTACTAAACATCCGTGGTGAGAGGACTCGCAATTATTGCCTTCGTGGTTATGCCAAGGTCTACACCCTTTCCATCATAACCATATATGTGTGTGTGTGTAATACAAATATCAATGAATCACACTATCACCTTAGCATCAACCATCACATAGTACTATGTTTTTAAAACATCAAAACTATATTTCTAGCATAGTTTGGGTTTATGCTTTGAAAATTTATTTAAATCATTGTAAAACCATTTGATATAACATTTACACCATGAACATCAAGGACCATAAAGAAATGCATCATTCCAACAATAATTATGTGAACCTCATCTTTTATTGATAACAAGAGGTCATTGTTAAGAACCCCTGTCAACCCTCCTTTTTATTTTGTTAGTATATTTTATCGGACACATATGCTTTGTAAGTCGTCCCATTAGTATGTTGTATTATTCCACATTCATGGGGAGTAAATAATAGTTGTTAAGTTGTCTAGTTATTATGTTGCATTATCCCACATTCATAGGGGGTAATAGTTGTTTAGATTAGACTTAGTATATAAGTATGTGTTGAGACTAATGAAAGCATCGAAGAGTTATTTTGTATTGAGCTTGCTCAAAGGAGGTCACCCCCTCGAAGTGGCCTGCGATTAAAAAAATCTCTTCTGTGATCCATAATTTCTGTTATATTGTGCATTCTTATTGTTTATTGCAGGAGGTTCTCCACATCTGGTATCAGAGCACTTTCCTTGGCACAAGTAGGAATTTTTTTTTTTTGAAAAAAGAAGGGGCAAAATTGGGCAGCAAATTTTACATAGATTTTTGAAACTTTTTGTGTATATTCAAGAAAAATAAGTTGCATATTTGAATTCCTCTTTCAAAAATACACACTTTCAAAAAAACAATCATCTCATTTGGAGTTCTAAAAGTGGAGATATTGTGGATTTGAAATCAACAATTTTTCAGAATTTCAGTGACGGCCGCGGAAATTGCAACACGAAAATATTTTGACTGGGTGCCCAGATTTCTATTCCAAATTTGTAAGTAGCAACAGAGTGGTTGTTCCAGTTCCATAAATAGGCTATAATAGTGATTCTGAGCAATATAGATCAGGTTATGCTCATTTTAAAAGTTTTCGTCTCAAAACCTTAGCTCTAATTATGGGTTTTTGAGCATTGAGTGGAATTTCTCCCACATTTTTTCTGGCACTGTGATTATTGCAGTAGTTTTTCTTCTTGCATCGGTATTTTTCATTCGGATCAGGGAATAAACCCTATTCGCTTAACTATGGGAAGTACTTGGGCATAGCCCTAAAAGTCATTGTGAGGAGTACCATAAGAACCCCGAAGTAGCTGGCCATTGAGAGGACCTGCCAAGAAAAAAGGGAAACGAACCCCACTAGATTGACTAGATTCCCATCCATGAGGAAAACCAAAGAGCTGTCGTTTTTGGCCAAGTGGTTAGCAGTTTTACCTGCGCCGTGAAGTGAGGGGTACTACCCCAATACTCAAGCCTGAGACAGCCTTGGTGGCCAAGTGACTACCTTTGAACCATTAGGAAGTCGAATTACCTAGGGTCCATATCTATTTACAATTGATAACACGCAGAATTCCAGAATTGTCACAAATCATTTACTCCAATTCAAGTTGATAAAGCACAACTTTCTAGCACCGCCACAGATCATTTCTTTAGAATAAAAAAATTAACAAAAAATAAAAATTATGTTTTCCAGCCATATATTCCTTGATTTAGCTCCGTTTCCCTTGAAAATTCACTGTAACCCCTATCATTCCATTCTACATATTTCATTCATTGAGGACCCTATCCCAAGTCCACTTCCCGAAGCCCGAAATTACATCTCCTTCTTTCACCCTGCTTCTGAAATTCACATTTCTTGTTTCCTTATCCCTCAGAACGTGTCCACAACCTAGTTACCCACTCCCGTTTTTCCCAACTCAAAATTTTCCTTTTCTAAAACCCTCTATGTTTTTGTTTTTCCACCCATTTCCGATAAAAAAAAATCTTGCTTATGGTTGTCACCCACGCAAGGGAAAATAGACAAATGGAAGAAGAACTTGTCACCCTCAAGACCAAACTCAAAGATCTAGATCAAAGATTTCTCGACCTCCATCTTTAGTATTCAGCCATGAGCAACTGAGAACAGCCTGAGTCTTCTGCAGTCACTGCGTTCTCTGCTTCCAACAACTTTTGTGGGCCGAATATTGAATTCCCTTGCTTCAATGGTGATGATCCAAGTGGATGGATACATAAGGCAGAACAATAATTTAATATGCATAACACTTTTGATGTCACCAAAGTACCATTTGCATCATTTCATTTGGAACATGAATCCCTTCAATGGTTCTGTTGGTACATCAAGGATCAAGAAGAACCCCAATGGAAAGATTTTTTCCAACTCCTTTTGCACTGATTTGGCCCTAGTGGTTTTGATAAATTCACAAGAGCACTCACCAAACTTCGCCAGACTGGCACTGTGAGAGAGTATCAGGAAGAATTTGAGAACATAGTCAAGCAAATAGAAGGATTTTCTGATGCATTCTACAGGAGTTCTTTTATCAGTGGTAGTAAGGATACAATCTGATCTGACGTTACAATGTTCTGTCCCAACACAATGATGGAAATCCTAGGGTTGGCTAAGTTGGTGGAGGACAAGATTAGGGCTCAGCAACACCTCAAATCCACTTTTGTTCCATTCAAAAATATGGTTCCCCAAAGACATCCAATCCCTCTAACTCCTAGAACCACTCCTATCAAGCATTTGTCTGAAGCCGAGATGTGGGCACATAGGGAAAAAAGACTTTGTTATAATTGTGATGATAAATTGACCCGGGGACATCAATGTACTGAACACAAGCCCTATTTATTAAATGTGGCTTCTCCACCTACACTTGAAATTTGTGACACTGCTCAGGGTCCAATAGATGATCAAGTTGACATTCCACAACTTCCTATTGACCCTTAGATTGCTAAACAAGTTGATTGTTTTGTCCATCCTTTCTCCAGCTTTAAAGTCATGGTTTCCAATGGGAGCACCTTACCTTGCAAAGGAAAGTGTTGCAGTGTGTGTATCTCTATTGGAGATTATAACTTGTGCTCTAACATGTTTTCCATACCCCTATGAGGTTGTTCTGTGATTTTGGGCACTCAATGGTTACGCACACTTGGACCCATCTTATGGGATTTTGTTGAACTATGGATTAAATTTTTAGTCAATGGGAAAAAACACACATTCAATGGTTTACAACCAGGGTCTCTCAGCATCATCAGTTCATATTGCATGGAAATGATCCTTAAGAATAATTCACATGGTGTCATCACTCAGCTCCATTTCATTCAGATGCAACCTTCGACAGTCTCAAATACTCCCTTGGATCTTTAATTCCGATGCACCCTTTAGATGCCTGATTTTTCCAAGCCCTTCACTCTTGAGAGTGATGCTTGCGACAATAGACTTGGTGTTGTCCTATTTCAAGATGAACATCCCATGGAATTTGCCGGTAAATCCCTTCATGGAAATAATTTATCCACCTCCACATATGATAAGGAAATGATGACTATTTTGCACGCAGTACATAAGTGGTGGCCATACCTCTTAGGGAATCCTTGTTGCATCAAGACTAATCACCAGAGTCTGAAATATTTCATGGAACAATGGGTCTCATCCCCAACACAACATAAATGGGTTAGCAAACTCAAGGGTTATGACTATGAGATCAATTACAAGAAGGCTAAGGACAATCTTGTGGTGGATACTCTTTTCCACAATTTTGATGCCCCCTGTCTCTCTTTTAGATATTGCTATGCCTATTCCAACTTGGTTACACTCTGTTCAACAAGGCTATGTCAATGACTCCTCATTATCTGAAATAATCCAACCGTTGGTCAGTAACCCTTCTGTGGTACCACATTTCTCTTGGGATGGCTCTTCTATGAGATACAGGGGTTTCCTGGTGCTTCCCTAGAGCACATATATTAAACATGCAGTCTTTTATGAACTCCATGCTTCTCCATCGGAAAGGCACTCTAGGTTCATGAAAACATATGAGAGGGAAAGATGTCACTTCTTTTGGAAGGGAATGTAACAAGAAATTCAATAGATGGTTTCTGAATTTGCTCCTTGTCAGTGCCACCAAGGTGAAACTACACTCCTTTTCGGATTGCTCAAATATTTTCCCATCCCTACAAGGGTTGGACATATATTTTGATGGATTTCATTCAAGGGCTCCCTAAATATGGAGGGAAGACCGTAATCTTGGTTGTGGTTGTTCAACTCTCCAAATATCATCATTTTTGTGCTCTCATCCATCCATATACCACCTACTCAATCACACAAATTTTCATGGTCAAGATATTCCTTATTCATGGAATCCCTTCTTCCATTGTCTCAGACCGCAACGCAACTTTCACAAGTAATTTTCTCCTTACTAACACCAAACTGAATATGAGTTCAATTTATCACCCACCAATAGATGGTCCGAATGAAGTCATCAACAACTATTAGGAAACTTATCTTCGTTTTTTCACCTTTGAAGAACAACATCTATGGACAAAGTTTCTCCCTCTTGCTGAATGGTGGTACAATACTTCCTACCATATTGCATCTCAAATGACTCCAAATGAAGCAATTTATGGTCACACGCCTCCAATACTCCTTTCATACACCCCCAGCAGTTAACCAGTTTAGGCAGTTGACATGGTTCTTTGAAACCGACATCAAATTCTTCACATTCTGTAGGACAATCTTCACATGGCCAGAACCCGCATGAAACACCAAGTCGATCAGCACTGTTCTGAGCACACTTTTCAAGTCGATGACATGGTTTTTCTTTGTTTGCAACCTTACGAGCAATCCTTCTTGAAACTCAAAGGGAATCAAATGCTTGCTCCAAAGATCTCTAATCCATATATAGTTCTTCAGAAGATTAGGGATGTTGCTTATAAATTGGCACTTCCTCCTTCTCGCATTCAGCAAGTGATGGCACCAACATCAGAGAATAAATTGTTTTACCAGAACGGGATAATCAAGGATTCATCATTTCAGATCCGAAGGCCATCCTCAATAAGTGCACTTGTCAGCTTTGCTCTCGGTCCATCACAAAGGTCTTAATTTAGTGGCACAACATGCAACCAGAGGATGCTACATGAGAACCGCTCCTTCAGATTCAACAACAATTTCCACATCTAAATCTTTGAGGGAAGAGATTTTTTTTTAAAGAGGGGATGTTAAGAACCTGTGTCAACCCTCCTCTATATTTTGTTAGTATATTTTATCAGACGCATATGCTTTGTAAGTCATTCCATCAGTATGTTGTATTATCCC
>LPNX010053372.1:20377-32956 GCA_001517045.1 Pseudotsuga menziesii
ATTATGTAAATATCTCAATTCAAATATTTACATTTTATGTTTGGTCACTTTAAATAAAATAAATAAATGCTCGTTATAAAATTATTATTAAGAAATATTAAAAACAATCATTTTTAATTTATTATGATTATAAAGATAGTAATAAAAGTAATTTGACTTGAAATCTAATAAAATTAGATTGAGAATGTTTGTATTGATGTTATTAAATTAAAACTACGTAATGGATATGTCATTGTTATATTTTGAACACTAGTTAAGGGTCTTAAAGTTATGGACATGTTCAAGGGAAAAAACCTATTCCTTAGGCCCTAAAACAAGCTTCTATAAATGTAAGACTAAGAAAGACACCCCAAAGATCACCACACATATCTTAATAAGAGTATTCTTAGCATGGACATTGACCATTACTAGGTTTTTATCACTATGATCAGACCTAGTGATTTTCAATATGGTCAAGGGAAGAAAACTATGCCACAAGGACTCAACGAGGTTTCTAGCCATCTAGGGAAGAAAAAAAATTATTGAACCAACACAAATGACGTCTTGAGAGGATCCTTGGACTTAGAACACGAACAGGGTAATAACCTAGAGGAGATATCAATAGATGAAAATTGGGCCTTGGGAATCACACGAGGGGTTCACTAGCGAGGCAATATTATATCACGTCCATTCATATTGGGGGTTTGAATACTCCTAAAAACCTCAAAAATATATTTCCTCGTATTAAGGGGTCAAAGTTTTTTTTTTAATTTCACATAGTAATATACATATTGGGGGTTATTTTATTTGGGCAGGATGAGGAATTACCTCTAAATTGTGGGATGGATTCATACCTCCAAATCATGGGCTCAATTCATACCCTCAAAATCATGGTTTGGATTCATATTAGTCCTAGTTTTTGCTAAGGAATAACCTCCAAATCGTCGTCTAGATTCATACCTCCAAACCATGGTATGGATTCATATTAGTCCTAAATGTTGCTAAGAAATAACCTCCAAAGTGTGGGATGTATTTATACCTCCAAATCATTGAACTTATAAACTCTTTTTTTTTCAAGATTAATATTTTAGGTTGGGATTTGGATGGGTATTGAGATTCAATCAAACCTTGCTCCATGACAATCAAGAAAAGTGAGATTAATATTTCTTGGCTCACTAGAACCAAGAAAAAATATATCAACATTTCTTGACTAATTATTTCTTCCAACCTTTTGTATTCTCACATCCCCAGTTAGGAATAGTTGTTAGATTGAGTTATATTTGGCACTTTCATAATTGTAATTTCCATTCTTATATGCAAGGAATCCATTTTAATATTTTATTGGAACTGATAGGAACATATGTGAAAATATAAATCCTTATTTACATAACCTATGTGTTTGCATTACCATGAAATGGTATCATATAAGTTTTACCAACTGTGTATCTTTATAACTATTGCATGCTTGAAAATTAACAATGGATATTTTTTCCTCTCTTGTAAAGATAAAAAAACTAGGTATAATCCAATAAAAGGTAACTAAATGTTATTAATTCCCTTTATTCCAAGAATAAATGTCGAGGAAGTGGAGGCAAATTGTTGCATCTTGTGAAGGACCTAAATCCAAGCCTATGCACATGATCATATGGTGTTATTGGAAAATGAGAGGAATTTTTCTATGTTCATTTTGGGTTCAAACATCAACGATGTTTGTTTTGATAGGAAGATAGGGAATACCATTCACTAAAGGGTTTCAATTTTGCATTTTTATGGAGTTTAATTTATTATGCTTATATAAAACATGAGCTCTCTAGGCTATACTTGTATTTACATGATATTAAATTACTAGATTGGCAGGTTGTGGTGTGAAACATCTGTAATTCTCATATTTTCTAAGCATTGCAATGAATATTGGACTATCATTCTTTTTAACTTTATTTGTTACATTTGTCTCTTGACTGGGTTATACCTTTTATGCATTTTCCCTTACCCATTACTATTTCGTTGGGTCTTCCACTATCTGACGTTTCAAATTGAGAAGTCACCCCTGCAATCCTGGTGGGATCATTACTACCATTATACTATTATTTTATTTAGCATCATTTTCTCTTATACTAAAAAACATTAGGGATCTTGTTTTTTACAACTTCATAATATGATATAAAGGGTTTATTGAAAATGGGTTGATAAAAATGGATACCTACAATATTTGGTGAAACTATGGGTTTTCTTAATTGGAAGGGTATATTGGGAGGGGGGTTCAACAATGCAATTTTAGGAGGAATTTTTCCATATTTAGGGAAATTAGGGATATTATCTAATATCCTATGAATGACCGTGCTATGTAACAAATTCACTAGGTGAACCCCCTATGGGGAATCAACAAAATCCTCTATGAATCTAGGATGAAGAGAATAACTTGAACCACCAAAATGACCTCTTAATAGGATTATTTCTAAAGAGTGGGCATATTAATGCCATTAGGAGGTTTTAAGAAGTAGACATGGGTGTCAATGACCTTTGCATGTTTGAGGGAGGAAACCCATACCTTAGTATCTAATGGAATATTTTGGCATACATGACTAAGAACAACACCTTGTCCCGCTACACATGACCTACTCGGGATATCCTTTACCTTTAAGTGAGGACACCAATAGTATTGGGTGGTTTTGAGTAGTATGTGTGGTTGTCAACGTAGTATCGTCAAGTAGAGGCTAAGAAGAATGACTAAAACTATCACATAATACATATCAAGTGTGTCCTTGTATTTTAAATAGGGATTTACATACCACTAGGATATTTTGGGCACTAGGTGATCTTCACCATGTGGGTATAGAAACCTAGGGTTTGAATGTTGTATAAAGGAAGATGTTAGGTATCCACATACATGAACAACACATTGTGATAAGAAATAAAACCTCTTTCAGATCAAGTCATCCTTGATTCTAAGTGGGGATATTAGTGCTATTATGAAGTTTTGATACTAAGGATGAGTCTCTATGCTTGAACATGCTTGGAAAGGAAACCTATAATTTATTCCCTAAATAATTTTTTTAAGCATCCAATTTTAAGAATGAGACCTTGATCCACAACACATCGCCTCTTGAGCATATACTTGGCTTATAAATTGGAATATTCATAGTATTAAAATTTTAAAGTGGTAGGTATGGGTATGTGGGTCGTGAACATGGTTTGGGTGAATACCTGGGCATTTGTCCCTAGATGAATATTAAAGTAATTTAATCCAAAGAATGGAACCTCAAACCCAAATGCATGACCTCCCAAGGGGATGGTTGTCCTCTAAGTGAGGATGATTAGTTTTAGAGAACAAATCATGCATGAGTAATCCCTTGGCATGGCCAAGAGAGGGACATTTTCCTTAGGCGTTAAAGGAATATTTCATGCATCCAAAGCCAAAAGAAACACATCAAACTAGAAAATGTGACCTCCCAAGAGAATATGTCACCTCTTAGTGGATAGATTAGAACCATTTGATTTTTTTAGAACTAGGTATTGTTCTTCAATTCTTAATTAAGGTCGCCAAATGAAGCTCAAAAATTGGGCTTAAAATATCTCTTATGGGACTCAAGTGACATGAGTGAGTCCTTGAACAAAAATGCATTACCTCTCTGTGGGGTATTTATAATTCTATTAATGATATGTGCATTATTTGAAGGCTTTAAGAACCAAGTATGGGTTGTGTGGAATTTGAAATTCTCAAAAGAGGAGAAACAAACACTAGGACCTAAGGTAACCTTCTAAAAATCCAATTTACTAAACAAATCATTGAGTCATTCTACCTCACCTCTTGAGAGTACCATTTTCCTCTAACTTGGGATATGGACAGTCTTAAGAGGTTTTTGTTACTAGGTATGGGTATTGTTACCTTCACCATGGTTGAGGGAAGAAACTTAGTGCTTAAGCATTAAAGGTAACTTTTAAGACTCAAGGGCCATGATTGAGGCCTTGAACCACAACACATGCATGGTTTCTTAGGGGATGTTTGGATTTTAAGATGATATATAGCCTCCATTAGAATTTTTTAGAGATAGGCACGATTCATTGGGTCTTGCACATGGATGAAGGAGTAAACACAAACATGTGGACCTACAATTTTAGCTTCTAGACATCCAAGCATCACCCATGTTCTCTCAAGGACTTTCTTACCCTAAAAGTGGGGATATGGACACCATTAGAAGTTTTTGAGCTCTATATATGGATGTATTTACGTTGATAATGGTAGGTAAAGGAAAACCAATCATTAGGAACTTAAGGTGGCTTATAGGGTGTTCAACTAATAGAGGATATTTCTAGAATATTGAACACCTTCAGAAATTGCTCACACAAACATATCGCAAGTCAACACACTGATGTTTTACATCGTTTAAACCATTGAATATAGAAACACTCCATGACCCCATCCAAATAGCTACTTGAAGCAGTATTATTATGCAAAATAAAAAAGAATGCTACAATGAACTTCCCATAACTGATCAATGACCAAATGACCACCCATGCTCTTTAAATATAAATTATCGACTAATTGGGTGTTAATCCATGGATCAAGGTGAGAATGAATCGTTTGACCACTCTATATCTAAAACATATTGTTATTGCAGAATTACATATGTAAAAATGCATACTAAAGAAACACACTTTACCTAAAGATACCTTATAACAATTTGATATTAACTGGCTCCTAAGTGACTAAATACCTTAAAATCCCCCTTTAAGAACAACATGTGATTGGATTGAAGAATTTACAAAAGTGACACTATAGGAGAAGGAACGAAGCATTAGATCCTACCCCCCTTAATGAAAAAATACCGAACTCCTAACATAGATCGAGGTTTAGGAAAATTCACTTCTATAAGAGACTTTGTGAAGATGTTTGCAACTTGATCATCTTTAGAAAAAAAGAGCACTTCAAGACCACGATCATGAACAAAATTTATCATGAAATCCATATGTACCTCAATGTGTTTGTTGTGTTGATGTTGAACAAAATAACTGGTTATCTTGACAACACTCCAATTATCACACCAAATTCAAATGCTATTGCTTGAATCCAATCTATGAAAGGCTTTGTAGAGCCACAAATCTTCCTGACTTGAATTATAACGACTTGATACTCTGCTTCTACAAAATTAAGAGAAAGAGATTGTTGTTTCATAGAAGCCCAATGACAAGTCCAAAACCAAGACTGGAAACATTTAGCCTGCAATATATTTCTAATCGTCAAGGTCATTTGTCCAATCTGAATTAGTGATTTAACCAACCAACAAAGGAGTCCTCCCTGGACTGTAATGGATCCCAAACATAATTGTACCTTGAATATATCGAAGTGTCATTTTTGTTTCGTTCCAATGGATTTCATGGAGTTTTTGAATATAGCAGGAAACATGACTAACAAGAAAGGAAATATTAGTACCGGTATGAGTCAAGTACAAGATACTACCAAAAATATGATGATATAAGGTGGCATCAACTCTGGGTGAAGTGCAACTAGCATAAATTTTAACTCCATAATAAAAGAACGATGGGTTTGTTTTACAATCTTCCATGTGAAAGTGACGAAGAAGGTCACAAGCATACTTAGATCGCCAAAGGAAAATACTTTCTGTGGTTTGTAATACTTGGAGGACAAGAAAATAATGTAAATGTCTTAATTTGGTCATTCAAATCTATGATTATGACTGAATTTCACATGGGTTAAAAGCTTATGGTCACTACCGGTAATAATAAGTTCATGAACCTAAAGAAAAAGGATGATGAGATGGTTTCCTACTTTCTTGGTATAGACATTAGGGTTAGAATGACATATAGAAAAACTAGTGTCAAGGGGAAAGCTATCAATTTTGGCATACCAGGATCAAGGATCTTGCTTAAGTCCATACATGGATTTCTTAAGGTGACATACAAGGGTAGAGTCTAAACATAGAAAGGAGGTTGTTCCATGTAAATTAAATTTTCAAAATATTTATGCAAGAAGCTGTACTTTACATCCATTTAATTGAGCTCTCATTTATGTAAGGAAAAAAGGGAAAGAATAAGGCATGCATAGTTCACTTTGGTGACAGGGGAAAATATTTCGTTGTAGTCAATTCCTTCAACTTAGACAAATCATTTGGCAAACAACCTTGCTTTAAGTCTTTTAACGCTTCCATCTGATGCATACTTAGTTATGTAGACCCATTATCATTTGAAAAGTTTTCTAAATGATTCAAAGTATCATTATCCATTAAGAAATGATACTCTTCATCCATAACTGCATCCCAATATGAATTACCTAAAGCTTCTACAAATGTATCTAGATCACGATTCTCTTAAACTTGAGTCAAAAGAAAAGTGACTCACTGGAACTCAGAACATGTTTAACATTGATCTCTGGAATCACTGAAAAGAACATCAACCACTTCACATGTTGTATGAGCCCATCAAGAAAGCAATTGTTTAGGTGAAACTAGAAGAAAATGAGTAGGAAGAGATGGATTTTCATCCTCATTGTCATCATCAAAATCTAGAGTTGTAACATTGGAAAGGAATTTTGGATTAAAGGATGGAACAAGCATTGGAGATGTATCGCATGCCACAAATGACACCCACATTGAATTAGGCCTGTAGGATGAGATATTTTCATCAAATTTTGATGGGCCATGTAAATAACACATTATTTATCCCATGTTAGTCATACCTAAGGCTTGTTAGAGAGGCATAAGGTTTTATGTTCCATAGATTATTATAAAAATTATGATATTCTTCTTAAAGCCTATGCATGTTTGTTTAATTAATATCTTGACATTTGATTAGTAATTAATCTAATTTTCTTATTCATTTAATTTATTTAGTGATAAAATGAGATAATATTTGTCAAATTACTATTCCTTTTTATGGAGCTATAGGTGGAGATTATCTAAAATCGAAGTGAAAGAGATCAATTACAAAAATTAGCTCAATCTCTATCAACCAATTCACTAGTTAACACTACAATTTCGTGGAGATATTTAAGGGATTATGTCCCCTCTTGATTCTAGTGATATTTAGAACAGAAAGAAGGACTCAAGCTCATACAAATACAAAACATTTGAGTCCAAATCAAATTCCTAAGAGGGTGAATCAATCCTACAAAATTAGCATGCACATTTCGAGTTAAGTGGGATAACTTCCTTAAATCAAGGAGATGATTGCATGGAAATTTTTCTCAAGTGATGATTATTCTCATGAGATAAAAACACATGGGAGAAGGACTCAACATCATCCAAAGTCGAAATCATGGAATCCAGGTCGAATTTCTAAAGAGTAAAGCAATCCCACCAATTTGCATGCAGATTACTAGTTAACAGGGACAACTTCCCCAAATCAAGGATTTTATTGCATGGACAAATTTTGAGTTATCTTTTTTCAAATTATAGTAAATTGGATAACATGATTTCATTCACTTATTCAATCATTATTCTTCTTTCAAACTTTTTCCATTCTATTTTGAATTTGTAAGAGACATCATGTTGCCCTGTTTTAATGGCAGACTTTTAATGAATAAAAACTAGTTTTGATTTCTCTTTAAATTAATTAGTTTAGCGAGGGTTTACAGATCTCCCTTGCATTAGGCACACTCAAGAGAAGGTTTAAGGACCTTACATACCTTTCCTTTCAGTCAGTTCATAGTTTTTAAATTCAGATTACAATGAATGTAGAAATTTGTGTGGTTATTAAGTTCATAGTTTTCTACAACAAAGATGGTAGAAGTTCTGCATTTTGTAAGCAATATTTTTGTTTTTTTTATTATTTTATTTCTATTTTCTGCACAATTTTCTTTTCGTTATGATTTGAGGATTCTATTATATTTCCTTGTTATCTTAAATTAGATTTATTTTCATGTTTATTAGATTAATACTTCTTTATGTCTTTTTTTATTTCATTTCTTTTACACATGAGATTATATTATGAGATCTAGGAAAATAATAATGTGGGATTGGTATGTTGATGGTAGGGTATATTAGGAATCTTTTCAAAAGGTTTTCTAAAAACTAGGTGAAGAGTTTCTTAAAACATGTCTATGAAAACAACTGAAAAAAGCATATGTTTCTTTCAACCTTTAGATCATTAGTTGTTAAATTTGATTTGATTTATTTTTTATTAGAATAGATTTCATTTATACTTTAAAATAAAATTTCATTTCTTGGTTAGTAGATTAAATTTATTTTATCTTGTTAGAATAGATTTCAGTTTTACTACTTCACGAATTATTCCTTTGCAACTGCATATATAGTGCATGGTACCTCTTAGGTTTGTACAAAATACTAAGTTTACAATTTAAGTAATGATCAAAGGGATTAAGTTTTATAGATACACTTCATTGGCCCCTCACTTTTTTGGGCCGTTGCGGAGGAGGTGCTAAGTTTGTATTAGGAATTGTTTTGACATTTTCACTGAAAAATTTAAAAAAAATCCCCAAGTTTGTGGTATATGTTTAAACATGAATGATGGCCAGCAATATGCTAACGAGATTGTTGAAGAAAGGAGGGAAAATTGATGCAAATATTTTCTCAAATACATGTTGTAATCCAAGAGCTACAAAAAGAGATAGATATGTATCCCAAGAAGCCATAAAAGAAGGGATCCATGAGCAAATTTCACAATAAGAGGAAATATTTGCTTTGTCTATATATTTCAATGAAACTGAGTGTGGAATCAATAAGAAGGATATTTTTCTCAGTCATATTTCCATGCATGCAACAAAGAGAGAAGATTCATATTTTTCTCTCATGCAAGGCATGCCCAGAAAGGAAATCAAGGATTCATGGACAACACTTAATGGGAAGCATACATCAGAGCTTCGAATTGATGAAGTTATTGCTTTCTTGTCACCATACTCAGTGTGCATTCCAAAGAGTAATGGAAAAGTCTCACAAGAACTCATTACATAAAGGAGAAAGACTTTCAAATCCTTATCAAATCACAAGAGAGCCAAACAAATAATGACTACATTGACTCTTGGTTTGAAGCAATCATCAACGTACAATACCACACTAATTTTCAGCATTTCTTGGCACCTTATCCACTAGTGCAGTTGGTCCCTCATATCATTGCATGGATCGAGGTACATTTTTCAAATCGGGATATAAGTTCACTCAATATTCTACTACGCAAGTGTGTACATTAGAATTCTTCAAACACTTGAGAAGGGAGGTAATCTTTTCCAAGTAGGGTAGGACAGGGAGACTTCATGTGTGCAAAACTATTAGAGAAGCTCCATCAATCAGTACAAGTAGAAAATTCAAAAATCAAGAAGCGATATGGTTTAGTGTATTGAAGATTACTCCCAAATGGTTCCATATCAGAGGATGAAAAAAATTAAGGTTGTAGAGGACATATTAATCTAGTTCCAAATGCAATTTCATGAGTAATGGATGAATTTAAGGGAGGTAAAAAATTCAATTACAGTTCTCTACCAAAAACTTGCATATTACAGTCCTCTACCAAAAACTTGCATAACTTTCTTTGCTTATAGCACCGTAGTCAAACAAGAAAACACTGCAGAGAAAAGTGAACAGTGATAAGTTGAAAACTGCACGAATTTTCTTTGGATAGATGGAGTTTTACTGCGCATTTTTATTCAATAGATTTAAACAAGCACAAGTTAACTACTATACATCCATTTTACCAGAATCATAAATCAATTACAGCTTTTTTTTCATATAAGTATGATGTGATTTTTTAATATGGATCTAACCTTTCGTTTGGGTGGTGAGAAAATGAGAAAAATGGAAATGAAACATTAGATGACAAGACCTATGACGTTTACAACCGTAAGAGTGATATTATCCCAACCATTGCTGATAAGAGCTGAACTGGTTTCTACTCTTGAACGACCTATAATGACAGCACCATGGCTGGGCATTTTGGTCTGAATGTATTTTTGTTTGGATTACATGTTTTTTTAAATATATTTCTAGTTTTCCTTAAATATGGAATCTGATTACTCAATTAACAAGTGTTTCGAGCTTTAATTTCACTAATATAATAAAAAAAAATATATTTATAAACCACTCTCCGCGTTGAATCAACCATCTAACATCGTTCGATTATCACAAGATCAATCACGTGAAGCAACTTAATAAACAAGTGGAATAAGCAACAAAGTTGCTTAGTACCTGCCTCCTAAGAAGAGATTGAAAATATATAGCAATAGGATAATTTTGCTATAAAAATATATGATAAAACAAATATAATTACAATTTGAAAGAAATTAAAAAAAAAAATGAATTAAAAAATGTCCATTTAAATACAATATAGGTTATTGCAATGTAGCATAAAACAAGCATATTCAAGCTTCCTTACATACTTCTAGTAATATTCTTGAATTGTGTTATAAAAATATGCAAGTTTCTTTATAGACTAGCATAAATAGGAAATGAGAAATAATAGCTTATAAGACTATAAATTAATATCATTGTTGTGAGAATAGTTTATTTATATTCTATTATAAATTTATATTGTTATACAAATATGCAAGTTTTTTTTATAGACTAGCATAAATAGGAAATGAGAAATAATAGCTTATAAGACTATAAATTAATCTCATTGTTGTGAGAATAGTTTATTTATATTTTATTATAAATTTATAATTTAAATTTAAAATAAATTTAATTATTTTAAATTGAAAAAAAATATTTTTTAGTTAAATATTTTGAATAATGGATTTTCCAAGAATAAAGCATTACTATAAATTACTATATATTACTATATATAGTAATGAGTCGTAAAGGAAATAAACAAAGAATTACTATATATAGTAATGCTTTGTTTATTTGTATTAAACAAAGCATTACTATATATAGTAATGAGCCTCTTGGAGATCCCGATTCTTCCATAGTTCACTTAGACATCATCTAAGCAATCTACAATGCCAACCCCCGATGGCACAATCACAAAACTCCTTGTCCACCTTTCTACGAATGGCCAACCTTTCTTTCTTGAATGAATTTGGACAATGGATCCATCCTCTTTGTAGAGTGGATGATTCCTTGCTATTTCCTTCTTCTAAGGTGCCATGTTATCCACTCCATGTCTGAAGTGGACTCATTGTGCAATCCACCCATTTGTCTACTAATTTTTTGTAACGCTTGACCCTTGGATCCACCTATCCTTTCAATCACGTGCTCATGCCTAAGGTGTCACAATTGTCTCATTTGTTCAATAATGCAATTGTCTTGCTTGAATTATTTTCAAGGCATTGCTTACCTTTCTTGTGTTGCACTTCACATTGAACATTTGTTCATCCAATTTGCAGTGTACATCCAACTTCTTAAGCACTCCTTCTAGTGGACTAAGGTGTTGGACCCACAAAAGCATTGTTGCTTATACATCCATATTGAAGCAAAGAATTTACATTGTCCAAATCAATATATGGTATCTAAGAAACCCAAAATAACAACCCTCATCTAGCTCTCATACTTAGTCTTTCTTTTTCAAGCTATTTAACTCCCTATGCTCTAGTTGAAGAGCCCAATAGGAAGGAGGCCAGAGCTTTTTAATAGTGATAATGATGATGATAATGATGATGATGATCACAAATAGTGAGACTATGATGACGATGATTATGATGATGATTACAATGATGAGAATGATGATGACTATGATGGTGATGATAATGATGATGATGATGATGACAATGATGATGATGATGAGGATGATGACTATGATGATGATGATGGGGATGAGGATGATGTTGATGATGAAGATGAGGAGGATGATGAGTATGATGATGATGATGAGGACGAGGACGAGGATGATGATAATGATGAGGACGATGATGATGATGATGATGATGATGATGATGATGATGATGACGATGATGATGATGATGAACAATGATGGAGATGATTATGATGAGGATGATGACTATGATGATGATTAGGAGGATGAGGATGATGATGATGATGATGACGACAACGATGGTGATGATGATGATGATGACGATGAGCATGATGATGACGACGATGATGATAAGGAACAATGATGATGATGATGATGACGATGATGAGGAACAATGATGATGATGATGATGTTAATAGGTTTAGTTGAAGCGTTGTGCTTTGAATTTATTTTCAAGAATTTTCAATGGAATGATGATGATGAACAAAACAAAACTTTTCACTATTTTTTTTAAACACAGGGACGCGCGTGCGTCCCTGTATGTGATCGCACAAAACACGTGTGCGTGTCCACATACATGTGCTCGTGTGTCATTAGGAGCGCTTGCATGCTCCTATTGTCCACATTGGCAATCTGGTGCGCACATGTCATTAGGAGCGCATGTGCTCCTATTGTCCATGTTGGCTATCCGGTGCGCACGTGTCATTATGAGCACGCATGCATGTCATTAGGAGTGCGAGCATGCTCCTATTGTCCACATTGGCAATATGGCGTGAAGGTTTGCCATTGCCAAAGTAGGAGCATGTGCAAGCCTCCAAGGGTGCATGTGCGTTCTTGTTTTTTTTTCCTGCTCGCGCGCTCCCATTGCATCATATTTGGGTAGCAGCTTCTTGCGGGCTCACTGTTACTAAAAAGTTATTGTTAGTTATACATGCATCACCT
>LPNX010053374.1:0-30851 GCA_001517045.1 Pseudotsuga menziesii
CAGATTAAAAATTAAATCAGCTCTAACCTGGACACTGGACATGATCACAACTGTAATTTTATTACATCTGACTCCACCACGGCTGCGAGTTTGTGTCAATTTTAGAATCAATCTGTGGAATATATTGTAAACCCATGACAAATTAGTAGCGACTAACTAAACTTGGCATTATCAAGATGAACTCAAAGTTGTGCTAAATTTGGTCCAGAACTGCAGCAATTCGGTGGAAATATGGATGAGACAACGGAGTACTGAGCATTGTGGCCCTGTCACCGAGTACCTGATACTCAGTGTTCTAAAGCTGTTGCCATGATATTGGGAAAGTGCAAATACTGGGTAATTTCGGTAGAAAAACTATTCCTAGACTCAGCACCTAAACTGTAGGATTCAATACATACCATGAAACAACAAAAAAATAGCAACCCATTTTGAAAGGCAGAACGCCAGCACAAACAGAAGAAGCATGAAATCTAAAAATCCAATGCACAAAACTTGGATTGACCCATGAATTCTAGAGCTAACATAATGTTTGTAAGAGAATCCAGCATGACTTAGGTTCCTACCATCCTTATAATTACCTGCTGTTCCATTATCTTTCGGGCCGAGAACTACACTACATGAAGCTAAAAAAACTTAGAAGTATATGCAGAAAAAACTGCCACAGAAGCTTGCAATGCATTCCAGTCTCCAATTTGATGATGAACATTGGCAAATTGCAAACCATGAAAAATGAAAAACTAAGAAACTATCGAGTTGGGTGGTACCTTTGTGAGGGGTAATATTCGTTCCTTGAACGTTGTTGGATTCCTTTGGCGAGAGTATAATGATCAGAGCTCCTGCAAAGCCATTCAAGTTCAATTGTTAGTAAATGAGAGAAATGTATAGTCTTAAAAATGCATTAAATGATGTGCTTTATTTGAAAGGATGCACATCACAGTACGTCTATACATTTTGAAATACACCAACACAGAAATATATATACCAACACAGAAATGAGAAGGTTATGTGAACAATTTTGTATGGTATGACAGTATGGATAAAAGAGTCAATCCACTTGCCAAATGGAAATTGTCAACAATCTTGGAGGAATTTGGGGGCTGGTGGCTAAAGAGTATTTCTCAATTTTCTACTGCTCTATTTGCTAAAATGTTTGGAGGCTTATATTGGGGAAGGGACTCTAGTTTCATGTGACATTTCAAAATTATATTGCTCCTGAGCTGGTGGAAGAACGGCTCAGACCTCCCCAAAATTATTTTCAAATTGGACCCATCATTGGAAGCAATTTGCAAAGCCCTTTTGCATCACAGGTAATTGTTTGTATGGAAGGTGGGAGACGTCCACAAGGTTAGATTAGGTGAATACTAGTGGTTGGATGACAAATAAAAACGAGCATGTTGAGAACAAAAAGAAACTATTTGATAATACTCACAGTGTTTCTGTTGCATCTGCTATGTCTTTTTCCTGTTCTGGTTAACTCTATTTTTTCATGCTACTGTTCAAACAAAGATCTATTAGATTGTAGCAAAGCGTCAATAATATAAATATGTAGACAAATAAAACTATTAACAAAAAGCTTTATAATAAATTGTCTATTCAAGAAGAGCTGAGAATACTCACATTTTTTCCTTTGTTTCTTCCATTGTTTTTTCTTGTTCTGCCTTTATTTTCATGTTTCTATTGCAATAAATATCTATTTGATTAGACTAAGAGATGAATAATATAAATATATGAAAAGAGAAAATCAATAACAAGAATATCTATAAACACTAAAAAAAAAAAATCTATGTCTACCTAGTTTTCTAGGACACTGATTATTTGCTACAATGAACAATTGAAATTGTCGAAGAATTAGTAACTGCAAAAGTGTCACAGTTTTTCTGATGTTCCTATTGTTCCTTTTTGCTAGTTTGCTTTACTGTGTTTGCTCATGTATCTGTTCAAACAAAGATTTATTAGATTATAGCAATTGATCATTAATACAAATATATAGAAGAATAAAATCAATAACAAGAAGCTTTCTAAATGCAAATTAAACAAAAAGATCTATCTGAATATAGTTTAACTAGTTTACTAGGCTGCTAGTCTATGTTCCAATAAATATCATTGGATACTTCAAGCAAGATGGAAGATGAACATTGATTGAGGAAGCCAAGGACAAAGTGCACCAGCAAATTGTTTGTTGTTTGAAAATAGATAAGTTGAACAAAATACTATATGGTTATAAATAATATGACAGCAAAGAGAACTTTACCTTCAATGTTTTCTCAAAATAGATTTAATTCAGCATAAACAATCCATCCTGCTGACTCGTGTTGTTGTCAATACTAATAGCAACAGTAGGTCAAGATTGATAATGGTTGCTATGAAAGTAGCTATAAACATTGAATATGCTACTGTGTTGTTTATTGTTGTATAACTTTAATCAAAATTTTATAGAAGATGTACAAGAAGATGCAATATGTCATGGTCAGTCCAATATGCATCTGACATTTGGACTTCACAACGCTGAGTTTGCATATTTGTCCAAATGTGATCAATAACAGGCTTTCCTTTTTGTAAAAGACTATTTGTTATTTCTTGCATATGTAACGATTGCATGAATTGTTGTAGGACTTTGCTATTATGATTGGTTGCATGGATATCGAGATTGAAATCACCAACGATCATAACAATGCTGTCCTTTTCTACTAGTTCCATGTTTGCAAATGCAATTGTATGAATTATTGATGCAATAGAGGCAAATGGTGCAGCATAGATATTGAATATCCAGATACTTTGTTGAACATGTAGATTTGTTGCAACTAGTTCAACTTTGTCATCTGAATAGTTCTTTGTTTTCTTTATCTCTATAGATTTGTCTACACAAGTAAGAACACCATGAACAAAATGTCCTATGTTGAAATTGAACTTGTTTAATTCAATAGCTTGTGGTGCATAATCTAAATAAGTTTCCTGGAAGCAAATAATCATGCTTTTCATCAAATCTTCATCATGTACAATGTCATCAAGATGTATATGGAAGCTCCGTGTATTCAATGTAGAAATTGACAAAATATTTTCCAAGGACACTGGTTTCTCTATATGAGTTGTTCTCCATAGAGAATTTGTTTCTAGACGAACCATTTCATCCGATACTTTCTTTGTGACATGGAAATTCTTTTGTGACAATTGCTTTAATAAGAATAATGACTCAATGGTTTTCACTCTTGATAATGTTGTGTACACAAGCCCATGTGTTGTAACTCCAGTCGGGTCAAATGCAAGTCCATTTAGGGTAAGTCCTTGTGTTCTATGTATTGTTCGAGCGCATGCTAGTTGTATTGGAAACTGCTTTCGAATAATGACTTGAGATTTGTTTCTAGTAATTGCATTTGGCTTTGCAATTCGTAGTATTGGTGTCCAAGCCAATTCAACATCTTTGTCATATAGCTGCGAATATGTTTTTCTTTGTTCTTTTCCAATTGTCGTATCTATAAAGTCTATCCAGATGATATCTATATCTTCGGTTTTTCTTGTATACTTTTTGAACACTCCATCAGCGCCATTAACTAGACCGTCTTCTATATTGTAATTCCCTGCACATAATTCAACTAACATATTTTTCTTTACTAGTATTTTGATTGGTAGTGCTATTGTTTTTTCATAGTAGGACAATGTGTCTTGATAGTTTTCAACCTCATCAATAGCTTCAAGGATTACCAGTTTTCCATTGACTATTAAGAGCATGCGATCATTATGTTCATTAACATCTTTGTTTCTATAAAAAAGGTATGGAAACAATGGATCTATTGGTGCTGCTCTATAACAATGAGCATTGATGTATTCGATGTCTTCGTCTGATTGTTTGTTCAGTCCCATTTTGTTCAAGATTCTAATGAAATCTATGTTTTTTTGACGCATTGTTATATGCAATTGATAGCATTTGACTTCATCTTGCCAAAATGAGTACGATGTTTTATGATTGTTAATAGTTGGTTCTTCAAAGATAAATGAGTCTTTAATCGGTTGTGCTTGATACAAGTCTCCACAAAATATTATGTCAATACCACCAAAGTAACATGTTGGTGTATGCTTTATTTCCCGTAACCGCTTGTCAATTTGATATAAGAATGTTGCTCCTATCAAAGATGCTTCATCAATAAGAAGTACACAAAGTTGTTGAAAGTGTTTTGTTAATGTGTCCAATTTTTCACTATTCAATGGCAAATAGTTTGATTTGTCGAAAGGCATATAAAATGCAGAATGTAGTGTGACGCCTCCTGCATTAAATGCTGCTTTTCCTGTATAAGCAGTTATGAGTCCTTTCAATTGTAGTGGATCATAGTCCATTTCAGCATTGTAGTAACGAACCAATGACTGGAATATTGCTTTAGTAGTAAACGTTTTTCCAGTTCCTGCACCTCTTGTCAAAAATAAGTGTATCGGTTTATTAGGATCACATTTCTTCTTTCTTAGAACATCTTTTACTATTCTTGCTTGTTCTTGGTTTAACTGCCTCCTAATAGCAAAGAATTCTGCATTTTCCAATATATTCGGTTGTTTTACAATGTGGTAAGGTCTACTTTTGTCTAATTTTATATTCTTTTTGCTTTGAAAGTGTTGCAAGTCAGCATCAAAGTTGTATTCTTGACAGCTATTTAGCGAAGTTGGATAA
Organism: Pseudotsuga menziesii; assembly: GCA_001517045.1. Lineage (NCBI taxonomy): Eukaryota > Viridiplantae > Streptophyta > Pinopsida > Pinales > Pinaceae > Pseudotsuga > Pseudotsuga menziesii. The sequence goes on from LPNX010053374.1 coordinate 4,655, forward strand.
ATAGATTTTGTAGATTCTTCATTTAGCTCAGATATTTGTATCTTGAATAAGTGTTCCTCTTTTGTTTCAATTTGATTTGTTGCACATTCAAAGTCACCCCAAGTTGCATTAGTTTCATAGACAAACTTTTTCTCATTATGCTCTATGATCCCTATTAGCAAATTGTACGCATGCTCCCATGTCGAGTATGCTTCCTTGAAAGTCTGTTCATCTTGTCGATATGGAACATATAACATTAGTTTCTCTCGATAGTAATTGTAACGATCTTTGTGCTTGTTATACTTTACAAATCTAATAATATATGGCTTCTTACTATTTGCACGTTTTTTGCCTTTTCTTGTATAGCTTGATGCAAATTCTGCCAAGCAGATGTTCTCAATAGATTTGGGACGAAGTACATAGTAATCGATGATTGATGGACACATTATGTCTTCAGATTCATCTGGTTCACGTTCTAGTTCCTTTTGTTTTTTTAGCACGAATGCTCGATGTTCTATTGGTGAAGTGTTTACAAATATACAATTTCTTGAACTAGTATTAAGTGGTAATGACAATATAATGTGGACAGCTTGTTGTGCTGACATTTGTTGCATATTTACTAATGCTTTTCCAAGATTGCTAATTGTTTTGATGACACTAACATCTGATTTTTTATGCTCTTCTCGTATTCGTTTAAAGGTCGATGTAATTGTTCTATCAAATTTTGTCATGTAGGAACTACAATACATTGCTGTTGCAAATGAGTCTACTATGAACTTGGAATCTGTATTTGCATTCCATATATTTGCAACATGACGTGAAAAGCTATTCGTCCAGGTCTCGGATGGTCATCTTTCTAATAACACATTTGTTCGATTTAAGCTACATTGTATTGCATGAATATACTCATCATTTGCTAGACCAAAATCCTTTAGAAAATCGTCAAATGTATATGTACTATCATACTTAGAATTCTGGATTGTCCCAAATATCAAATTTGCATTTTCTTTTGTTTTCTCGTTGTCATATTCTAAAGGTTTAAGTATTCTTGTCTTTTTCATTGGTGGTTGCGGGAAATTAAACCTACAATGCAGTTTCTTTCTCTTCCTACATGATTTTGTATGATGATGATGATGCAATGTCCTCAAGGAATCAGCAATTGATGTTGAATCACAAGTCAAGTACTTATCAATGAAGTCCTCTATTTCTTGATTGGCATTTTTTCCATATATTGGTGCATCTTTTACCCATAGTAATGCATGGTCATGTTCACTTCCTCTATTTTGAAATTCAGTGACAAAAAAGAAGTCTTGGATATCTCCATAGTACTTGTTGTCATGAAGTATCAAACTTTGTAAAGCACATATTCTATTTCTATAGTAACGAGCACATGTTACTGGGTCATTTCTTATCAATGAGTCAATTTCATCGTTTTCTATTTCATTTTCAACAATTGTCTTACTCCGATTTCTTATTTTCTTTAATGCATTGACTAATGGATCCCAACGATTCTCTGCACTGCTAAGAGATATGAAGAAAGTAGGGGGTCCTACTTGTCGTATCATTGCATATAGCTTCTTACGTAATTGTTCAAGATAGTCTGGAGATGTACGAATTGCTTTTAGATCCCTGTATCCGATCTCCCATTTTAAAATATTTTCCAAGTTTGGTTTGTTCTTGACATCTTTTGCGACTAACTTCCTTCCTTTTAGTTGTCCTTTTCTTATTCTAACACATATACTATTAAATACTTGTTTAACAATAATGCGCACTGCTTTATAGAATAGATTTGTTGTATGATAAGCAAAATCATGTTCTTTATGCAATACTTCCCGTCTTGCAGTCTTTTGATATGAAAGGTTGTTTGTCATGTCTTCTGGTCGTTTCTCACCAAAGAACAATGTAGGGAAGCTCATTTCTTCTGAGTATTTATCTTGGAAAATTCCTAATCGAAGATAGCCCTCACCAGGAGCGATGTTTATTTGGTTGTTTTGAAGGTCAAATATGTTGTATGTATCAGTGAATCCATGCAATAGTGTTTTTGTAACAACGTCCTCATTTCTTTCTAGTATGTCTTCATCAATCTTATTGCCATTGAACTCTTCATTTTCAAGATCTGTTTGACTTTCATATGCTTCCTTGTTTTCATTGAATATTTTCTCCCATTGCTCAGTTATTTTAATATTCTCCAATTTGTAAAGTGTGGTTTTGCACAATCGTCTCAAAGCTTTTATGACTCTATGAGGACGAATACGCCCAATAGCATATGCATTTTTGAACCTTAGGCTCTTTTTTATTGCTATTGCAATTGTACTAGTCTCATTTATATCACGGGGCAAAGCATGTTGAATCTTAGAAACGTCAGTTGGAACATTGATGACTCCACCAGTAAGTCCAAGTTGTGGATTTTTAAATCTTTGTCCAAGTTCCCTTATTTGTAGGAACGACAATCTCAATGCTATCAATCTTTCTTCAAGCTCATTCAATTACTTCACAATTCTTATAGGCTTATTTCGCTTAAATTTTTTCTCAACAGTAAACTTAGCATCTACATCATTCTTTAATGCTTTTTTGCAACTTCTGCAAATGTATATATTACTATGAAGATTTGTTGGCATTTCTGTTGATTTTTTTCTTTTTCTTTGATGCAATTCTCTTTGTTGATATTTTTCTTTGATTCTTATAAGATCTTTTCTAAACAACGTTTGCTCACATCTTATGCAATTGAATATAGGCACATCTGCAATTTGTTTATGGAATTTTTTTTCTGCAATAGTAAATGTTTCCTTGCAACTATCGTTTTCTTCTTGAACTACAGCAAGCTCTATATTTTTTCGCTTCTTTGTTGAGCTTTGTAAGCCATACCTATTTGTCTTTATGTCTTCATTAATTCTATCGCATGGTCTTTGTTGAAAAGCTTTGTTTCTAATTAGACTTTTGATATTACGTAAAGATGGGCTTCTTTGACTTTGATTTTCCAAAAATAGTTTTTCCAAGCAACTTTCAGCATCTATATTTTTTGGCATATGTAATTTCTGAACTTTGTTTTCTTCAATATTAGAATGTTTAAACGCTTTTTTTCTACTTAGACTTTTCATAGTACGTAGGGATAGCTTTTCTTGTCTATTGTTTTCCAAAGATACTTTTTGCAACGAACTTTCACCATCCATAGTTCTCGGCATATTAAATTTCTGAACTTTGGATTGTTCAATATTAGAACAACCATCTATCTGGTTTTTGGATAGCAATGGTTCAAAATGTCCAGCAAGTGGATTCTCGTCATGGAATAATATGTCATATGTATCTATGGACAATGTTGAGTTGAAGTGAAAATAGCTCCTAGCTTGACTTTTTGACCAAATTCTTATCGGTCTTCTCAACCAATTTGATGCCCAGTGTACACAGAAAATGTCGCCCCATAACCCTCTATCCTCTGGCAATATGTCGATTAATGCTGATTTGCACATTTTATCCAAATAGATTTCTGGGTCATTAACATTGTGCATTTCTATCAACGAATTACTGTTCAGTTCAAGTTCATAAGATCTGATTGCTTCCTCGTCCTGTTTTTCCAAACAAGCTCTAAAGTGTTCTATAATACCCTCTCTAATTTCTGTTGCTGTGTATCTAAAATCCAACAGCACTTGCAATGCATTGAATAAGCAATCGCCAATAGCATATGCAAAATTTTGTAAACGAAACAAGCCATGCATGTGCAATACATTGTCAATGTTGACCACTGAGTATGTATTTTCTAGTTCCCTTTTGTGTTTTTTTTCTAAGTAAACAATCTCATCATCAGAACCTTTCATTATATCTAGTACATGTAAAACAGGCTAACCAATAATGAAAGCTAAATACTATACAACTTTGTACAAAGCTGCATACCCGTAGGACTTGTCTGAATGCTTTGAATAAATGATACTTTTCCACCTATGGATCATGGTGTAATGTAAAAGTTATTCGTCTACTAAAATAAATGCAAACTAAGTTAAGTTTTTTCATAAAAAAATATTTACTATCAACTATAATTACACCGAAAAAAAAAAGATCCAAAATATCTCTGTATAAAATAGGTAGGCTAGAGATGATATTTAACATATAATTCAAAAAACACAGCCTAGTGAAGCAAATGCAAAGCAACTAGATTACACAATCACATGCAATATTTATTTCATTCCAGCACAGTGAACAATGAAACAGTAGGCTTCACAAGTTTGAATCTTCCTATCCTAAGAGCTATTCCTGTTTGAAGATTAGCCAATAAGAGAAATGAAGTCTCGGTAGGCCTTAGGGGTTCAGACGGCTTTAACTCTAGAGCAGCTTAAGACAGTTTGATTCACATGGATCAAAGTGATGGACTAAGGCTTGGTGGACTTTCCGGTCCATAGGGGTCTAGGCGGTACTAAGCAGGACTAAGTGGCACTAATTAAGTCTATTTAGGCACTTGTTGTTATTTAGGAAGCAAAGCTATGCTCGCCCTTCTTGGGTTGGGTGATACTTTAAAACGTGTGATGATAGAGAGTCGTACATGTCGTAGTAGCCCAATTATAAAAAAGGTAGGAATAAGTTTGAGGTTGTAGGTAGCACCCATTCATTACCTTGAAGAAGGCTTTGACACAATTGGTGACAAGTAGCAAAGATAATAAACCGTACTAGTTGAGGTCTGGAGTCGATAGCGAGACATTACAGAGTAAATTTAATAGGCTTTGCTGAAGGCAGTATATGAAGAAGCTCTTACGACTCTATACAAGATTGCATATCCACGACCCAGGGACAATGACTAACAAAACGGTTGATCCTAACCCACTTGGTGGTGATATAATATGTATTGAATTTACAGGGGTTCATGCCGGGTTACAAAGGGCTATTCCCCTTGGGGATTACTTTATTAATAATTTTTTTAGCCACTTGCCCTCATGAATTGCAGCACCTAAAATTACAGCTCCAACATTTCCAAATTGGAGCAAAGGCGGCGAATAAATAAATAAGAAGGAGGCGGTGTCTATAGTTTGAAAACGAGATAGGGTAGTAGTAGCCCTAAAATAGAGGATGGATATGTTAACTGGTATTTGTAATAATGAAAGGTGGCATATCCAGATGATATAGGAGAGTCTCATCCTAGGCTTCTGAAAACTGTTAAACTCAATGGAATAATATCTATTAAATCTTGGAATAAAAGATCTATACATCTGATACTGGCATAGATACGTTTTCACACCTGTGTATCTCGAGTAGGCTTGTGCCCTTTTCGGCTTGAATGGAACTACAATACTCCATAGAAGGGCTCTAGACAGTCCATGGGACTAAGTGCTTGGACTAAGCTCCTATTATTTGCTAGTTTCCAGGGCCAAGGCAATACCTTAAGGACCTATGTTAAATGGCAACTTAAGTACCAAAAGGTTGCTTATCCCATATTATAGAGTGCTCATGTGTCTTCTCCCATACGATCGAGTGTCTAAAGAACCTCACCCTCGGAAGGACAAGCAATATAAACTTTTAGCATTTCATAAACTTTCCCTTTAGTTTGATGGTTTCAAGAAAGGCTTGGTTGGCAGGATAAGAAATAAACCTGGATGGATCGCGAGGGATATAGAGCCAGATATCGGGTATAAGCTTTTGTTGCCTTATATTGTGCCCAAGTTGTGTAGGTTGACTAGACTTAATAGAGAGAAGCATGATAATCTAGCACAATTCATACTTGGGATGGGTTACACAAATGAATATCTTCATTTTCCAAGAATATCTAAAAGGTTTCTAATTGATTTCAAATAGAATGCTTTTGTAAAATTTATATTCTTTAAACAATGTAAGGACGCCATGTAGCTTTGCAATATTTGTGTTTATGGGAGTTAGTTAGTTTTTCAATATTATTTATTTACTTAAAATAGTCACCATGCCATGTCATTCATGTTATTATTTCTTTATGCTTATAATTGTGGTGGATTCATAATTAATTCATTGCATCGTTCTGCAGGTTAAAATTTAACCTTGCTATGTAGTGTAACAATATGAAAAGATCACTTTAGAGACTTCTAACAATGATAAATTGGATAAGCGTTGGGAAAGATGTGAATGTCAATAGTGCCGCTGGGTTTTTTCCCTTGACAATGCAGACATTTGGGAGATGTTTGTTGATGGATTTTGGGAAGTTCTTGTTCGAATTAGTTCCTATGTGACATAGGTTCTACAAAAAATATTCATTCATTTCTTTGACATTTATACCATTACAAATATTGTATATGAAATGCTTGGCATAAAACTATGTAGTATATTTTTGTGATGGGAGATAATGGAAACAATAGTTTTGACTCCCATGGTGTGTGGAAATTCAATATGTTCCACAATTTTATGCAAAAAGTTATATATGATGTGTTCGTCATTATAGTCTATATGCACTTGGGAAAGAGGTTAAATTGCAATCGGAGTGCAATATCACAGACTTTATAAATATGATAGGCTTTATAAATGTTTTCAATGGATATATATTTTAATACTACGTGCCTCTTCCTTCTCTAGCCTTAACGATCACCAAATGAGAATACTGGATACAGGAGGTTGCCAATAGCTAGCCAATCATAGCCAGTGCTCATAGCCAGGAGGTAAGTCGCCTCATAAGGTCATTGTTGATAGCCAGTAGTCATAGTCATTAGTAATGTCCAGTTGTACAAAAAAGCTACAAGGTGCAACATGAACGTCTGGTTGGTGGTCGTGCATGAATGATGGTCTGGTCAGTGCTACTATAAATCTTGTATTTAAGTGCTATAATGAAGCTCTTTTCATGAGAATAAAGCATCTTTTCATCCATCCTGGACCCTGAACCACTTAGTTTACTTGCTGGCTTAAGTTGTAATAGTCATTTTAATCAATCAAGAGGTAGGGTAGGTTTGCTTGCTTGTAGGTGAGGCAGGGTAATCGTATGTGGTAGGGAGGATGCCCACCTTTTAGGAGGTTTATGAGCCTGAAACTAAAAGGGGAGCAGCACTCCTGTGAAACTAAAATATGATAAGCCCAACAACTAGCACACAAGGTATGACAAGCCCGTGTATTACAATAGGTCAGTAAGGCTATTTCATTATTTATCTAGGTAAGCATGTGTTTAGGAGCTAAAGGTTTGGACTAATACTGGTACAGGGAGCTATTATGCAGTCGCACAAAAATGTACAGGTTGAGGTAATCCAGGCCAGCAACAAACTACTCGAACAGGGATTCGCCTCCTCCTCCTAGTCATACGGGGAGCTCTTCTCCAGCCTGATATATCTGTAGTTTCTTACTGGTATGATTGGGTAATAGCAAAACATGGCCTGCAGACTAGGTTCGGCTTCCTCCTTTAAGGCATTATGGCAAGACCAAGCTAAGCAACATGACGTTACCTGGCTTCTCTCCTCTCTTTGGTCGAATAAGAATATTGATCATTGGCACGAAAATGCGATTTATCCCCACTCCACAGAGGTGGTATCAGCCCATGAAGGTCCTTTTTCTTCATTCTTGTACTTATGAATGTGAGTATCTGTGCTTTCACCTTTGGGACTAGCTAAGTATCTTTGCTTAACAGGTAGAAAGGGATAGATGAAGGGTCTATTCTAAACTGGTATAAGAGGGAGGGTATTTGGCTTTCTGCTTCCTTTGACTCTGTCGGTGAGGATCCATGCCACCAAGAACTAAGCGTCCATTCAATAGCCATCTTCTATCTCCATCAGCCATTCAGGAAGAGATAAACAAATAAATATGCATATTTATGAATTAAGACTGCATTGCTAGAATAGGACAAGACCTAATGGAGAAGCTCCCTTTAAGCTTTACAGAATACATTAAGGCATTGCACCATATTATTGATAATGGATTCATCAATAAAAGCAAATAGAGCTAAGCCATCAGCCAAATTAGAGTTTCCAAGTTGTATTCCCATGCGCATAGGGATACTTTAAACTCTACCAACTTCTCAAGATCCTCCAACAGGTAGCTCAGGGCATCCAAGGCTAAGATTCATAGGTAGGGGGTAAAAGGACACCCCTACTTCATAGATATTTGACGATGGATACTATTTTACATTTGCTTGTTGATGCAGACCCTAGTAGAAGCATTCAAAAGAGCAGACTGATGCTCGAGATGAATGACTTGTCAAAACCTAACCATTCCAAAAACCTATGGTACTTTTCATCATCTCTTGTAGCTTGTCCCTTAAACCTAAATTTAGGGTGGGTTGCTTGACAGAGATTATCTTAAAGAATAGAGTGAGTTTAGTTGAGTTTAGTCTGAGATTAGCTAGTATGAGTCTGAGTATAGCACCTTAGTCTTACTCCTTTCGTTATGAAAGAATAATTCTATCTACCTTACTAGCTAACTAAACAATAATAGCTTTCTAATTGAAAGACCTTCTTATCTCTATTAATTACTATTAACTATAAGCTTCCCTAATTACTTTATAAGGACATCAGCTTTATATGGGACATCAACGTTATTTTGACACGGTCTTTTTCTCCTAGATCTAGATAGAGAAATTAATAGCGATATTATATAATCATCATGTTAGATCTCGAACCTCTAGTTTTTATTGGTTCAAATGTTCTTACAAATATTGTATAGTAATTCAATTGTAAATTCTACAGAGAGAAATGTATATCGAAGTTATTAGATGGTAAATGATGGATAGATGATGCTAGTGAATTAGCCAGTGTTTGCATGTGGTAATGATCTCTCAATTAGCTGGTCACCGTGATTTTATGGAGGGATAGATTTCTTGTTTCTGTAGGTATTGTTTTGGGTTTTATAGAACACTATAACAACAGGTGTTGTATCAAACAATGCTTTATCCTCCTTTCCTAGGTTTAAGATGCGAGAAAGGGAAACCATCACTTATCTTAGTCTGTTTCTTAGTCCGTTCATGCATGCACCGAGAAAGAGGGTGGCATCAAATAAATCACCGAAGCGGAATGGAGACAGAAGACAGGAGAGACAACTGCAGCAGTTTCTATGATCGGAAATCGCGCCAAATGTAAGCATTCCGTAATAAACTTAAGAACCAATTGACTCACAAACCAAGAATATACTTGGTTTCTAATCCAATCCAAACCCACCTTAAACCGTGAACGTTCAAGTGGTTGAATTGCTCGCCTTCTCTTTCCTTCCAACGAGTTGCGGACCGGTAGCGATAATAGCAATAAAGGATTGGTAGGGCATGAATACGGACAAAAGGAAACACCTGAGACGAGACGAGTGTTGAGCATTAGCTCGACTCAGGGAAGGAGAACCTCCCTATGGTGGGAGAACCTCCAGAATGCTAAGAGAAGACAAGTTAAGGAGAAAATCAAAATGTGGGCAAAGATGCTAAAACATTTAAAGGCTAATTTATGCCCTAAAATTAATAGCAAATACTTTTTAAGGAATTTCAAAATCTAAGCCAAAAGGAGTTATCCATACCATCCTATACTGAAGAATATTTGAAGTTACATAATAGCACTGGTTTATAAGAAGATGAAAAGATGAGCTAGCCCTGCTCAAAGTTAACATTGTGGATGAGGAATATCAATTGGCCTTTTTTCACATTAAACCAACAATATGGCATGCCCTTCACTATGGTACATCGAATATTATGGCATGTCCTTCACTATGGTACAACGAATATTGTGGGTACATTGGCATATGTTTAATTACGTAGATTTGATTCCAACCCAAGCTAGAGGGAAAACAGAGTATCCTTAATAGTTAGGAACATTTTAATTGAACATCCTACTACTAATTTAAGGTTTTTTTATATGTTCACTTTCTAGTTTGGTAAAGTCTTTATTTTAGATGGCAAACATAACCTGTTTTGAGCCAATATCAGGATTTTTGTAGAGGTGGATTTGAGAAAGAAGTCATTCCTGTTTATTTTAGTGACGATAGTAGATGGATTCCAACAACAACAACAAAATGAACACTATACAAGGCTTTATTAATTCTTTATTTTCTTTCCAACCAAGATCACTTCATATCAAGTTGTCCTCATCAAAAGCTCCCCTCTAAGAGCTCCCTAATCTATTGATGATGTTGTTCCTTCAACTTTGACAATTCCAAATGCCAAGTTGGGGCCCTCGCACGAAGTTGAGGGACCTTTTAGATGCAATATTAGTTTCACAAAAAGGACGAAAGTTTAGTAAAACCAAAATGACCTAATGTTTCTTTGAAGTAGGCATGGGCTGGCCTAAGCCTACCATGTCATTTAACACGTAGGATAGGAATGAAAACAATCGAGTGTTATGCATTTTTATAACCCTCAAGGGTTATAGAAATGCATAATGCTCGAGTGTTATGTATTTCTATAATGCTCTATTGTTAAAGAATTATATAACATTTTAGCGTTCTATTGAACATATGAAATACCTCAAAAGGAGTAACCACATCCTTTATTTGTTTTGCATCCAACATCCACAACAATCCCCGACGAGGAGAAGCAAGAGCGCTTGAGCATTTATGGATGATAGATTGGAAAATGAGGGTGAATTGGAGAGGCATGCATCTATGCTCTCCAATTTTGCCTCATTCTCTTATTCAACATATAATTTTTTTATGTTTACCCAAATTGTAACTGCAATTAAATGAAACCCAAAAATAAGTTTTCATAATGAAATTACATACTAAATCCATAACCCTAATCTAATCGTGTATCAAATCCAACTAAAAATTTCTAACCCATGCAGAGGTTATCATAATGGTTAAATCTTTTTTTCATCTCAAGCTTCCCCTACAAACTATTAGAGCCATTGTAGCTCCTTCCAATCTTTCAATCTAACTATTTGCTCATTGTTTCTTCTTCATTCCCCCTTATAAAATTTAATGAGACATTTAATGACTAAATGCCCATAGATATGGAATATTCTAGAGCCTTAAAGGTATTCGTACATAGTCCAAGTGATTTTGTACATAACATCAGCTTCCCTTCTCTATTTCCATAAACTTTACGAAGTTGTCATTTAAGTCAATCTCAATTAGGATATGGGCCACTGAGCGTGAAGTATCCACTTTAATATGATTATCATCTTCTAAAATTGTTCTTGTGTTATTCACAATAGCCCTAAATACTTTCCCTATTCTAGAGGTCCGGCATTAAACCAACAAGTTTTACACACATAGGATGTGAGGTTTGCTCTTTGAGTTGGGGTCAAAACTAGGCATCCATTTCTCTAGGGAAATCCCTTATCATAGTACTATTTTAAAAGACCCTCCTTCAAACCATGGGGACTTTGAAGGAGTCTCAAAACCATGATAAAGGTTTATGTTGGCCCTAGGCAATAAATTACACAACCAATTGTACAATTTCTACCAAACTTGGTTTCACTTTCTTGACCATAAGAGGTCCTTATCCTAGAAAGGTCCATAATTATTATAAGAAAGCTCATTAATCTAAAGTTTGAAGCTTCGATTCCCAAGTAGAAAAATTTAATACAATCACATATATATATGTAGCACGAAGAATTGTACAAAATTCATTTGTTTTGTTCCTTCATCTATTTGTGAGGTGTTTGTGAGTATCTTGCTTATGAATGTCTGTTCTAAGTTTAATAATTGTTTTATGTTTTCCTAATGCACATTGGATTAATGAATGTTAGATTGCAACCTACATCTCTCATCACCATATAAATGTTAACCCATGTAACCCTTTAAAACATATTGCTTAAATTCCAACCATCCCAACTCTTATAAATTGTCACTCACCATCCTTATAACCCAATTACCCACTAACATTTAACACATATACCCCCTATCTTATTTAATCCATAACTTATAAAAAAGGCACCTCAACATAGTTAACCATTAACCTATATGTACTCAATAAATACCTAGATATTATATGTACTCAATAAATACCTAGATATTATAATTCCAAACAACTAGTCCCTATAAATCTATACCATATATCCCCAAGAAGCTTTTTGTTATTACAATATATTGAGATGAGATTTATGTTTGTAATGGAATCATTCTTGCACAATATTTTCACAATTTTTATTTTCAAGAGATGTCATTATAGCATGTATATGTTTCTAGCATGTATATGTTTCTAATGATTTATTTTTATTTTTATTTTCTTATTGTAGTGGTCAGCATGGATGCCCACGCATACATAAAAAGAGAAATGCATAGGCTCAGACATTCGAGCGTCAATTATTATTGTTACGATAGACATCATATGCATGGATCCGATTTGGATACGACGATAGAGACCTTTAGTAGGTCAAATGGTGTGCTTCAGGACATTGCCACATTTCATACCCAAAAGATCAATCATGCAAGTCAAGTGGCACATTTGTTCTCTAGGGAGGTAGTATGGTTACATCGTATTCCAGAAACCATAACCAGTGATAGGCACATCAAATTCTTAGACCACTTTTGGATAGACATGTGGAAAAGTTGATAGCATGCTGCAATTAAGTTCAGCATACTACCACCAAATTGACACTCAAACCGAGCGGCTAAATAGGAGAAGGAGCTTGGAAAATCTATTAAGGTGCTTCGTGGCTAAAAATCCTCGACAATGGGATTTGGCAGTACCGGAAGCTGAATCCAGCAAAAAATCCAGCGTAAATAGGTCCACAGGCAAGTCTGCATTTGGTGCCAATCCTAAGTCAATTTTGGACTTAGTTGAGTTGCTTGTAAAGTTTAAACCCATATATCAACCAAAATGCTACACATTTCGTAGGGAATATTTGTGCGAAATATCAACGAGTTAAACACAACTTGCCGTCAATGAATGAACAAGAAAAGATAAATGTTAATTTGCATAAGAAAAAAAAAGATCTTTTAGGAGGGAAAAATGGTCAGGGTACATTTGCGCAAGGATTCCTGAACTACTTAAAACAAGTTAAAACCCAAGAAAATCGTGTCCTGCAAAATTTTGAAGAAAATAATTGAGAATGCGTATTTGATTAACTTGCCTGAAGACATAGAAATCAATCCTATTTTAATATCACTAGCCTTCATTCGAACCAGTTGAGAGAGAACGAATGATGATCAGAATGAGAAGGAAGACAGCAATTGGGCCAAGCGATTGCCAAAGAAGAAAAGAGAACAGGTTGAACGAGTTTTAAATATCAAATTGGCTGCCATGCAGTCCAGGTCATTAAAGCTGTATTTTGTTACCTTCAATATTGTCACTACTAGATTTGCTCTCAAATTCGTCCTCTTCAGAATTAAATGCAAGATATTGACTCTTGTCAATCCTGCTCTGTTGGCCCTAGAGGAACGGAATCTCTGCTGATCGTCATAACTTTCTTTCATGGAAAACAAATATCTATTCATTATAAGAACTCTAACTTTCATGGGGAACAAAATAAAATGTAAGGTAATTTCATGGTTTTATAAGCTTCGAGTTTCTACCCAGACGAATCGACCGACCATACCATACCACACGCAAAAGGACACTGCCATGCTCGTTTAGGCGGAGACCATCCCAAAACACAAGAGGATTGGCATAAAATGGCTGCGCATTTTGTAAACCATTTGTTAGAGGCTTATCTATTTCTTCGTCTTTTTGCCGATCCAGCTTAGATTATCGAATGCTTTAAATATCTTTATCTTCAAATCCAAATCCATAAATTAATAAACCATTATAAATTTGCAATAAATAATTTTCAAACACAACTTATCCTTTTATTTGATAATAATAACATAATAGTATATCATTCAAAATATTAAAGATTCCTACATAAATTTTCACCTACACAATCTCACACTTGATGTTAATGTTGGCAAAAGGTCTCTCAATTTTTATGATGATTTAACGTAAAGCAATCATATATTAAATTTTAAATACCTAAAATCTCTAGTCTTCCATTTCGTAGATTCACACTAATTGCTTTCTCTTATTATAATATTTCATTTTTTATACACTTATACACTATATTATAAATATAAAACAAATTATTTATTATATATATATATGAAATATAAAGAAGCATAAACAATTTTAATTATCTAAAATCTCTAGTTTTCCATTTCGTAGATTCACACTACTTGCTTTCTCCCATTATAATATTTCATTTTTTATACACTTATACACCATATTATAAATATAAAATAAATTATATATATATATGAAATGTTAAAAAGCATAAGCATGTAGTACAAGTTACTAGTTTATATGTCTCGTTATTCTCTAGTCAGATTTTGACCTTATATTCTATATGAGATATTTACATTACAAATCATAAAAAATAATTTACAAGATTTTATAATCATCAAAATGACCACACATTAATTCTATACATAGTTTGATAATGTTTAACCAAAAAGTCAAAATTAAGAATATTAAAAAAATATATGGCACATGCAAAAGACGAAGAATGATCTTCAATTACATAATGAACCATCTTTCAAGTTAAAGTCTTTAAAAATATTAAAAAAAATAAAAACTACAATGGAAAACATGTTAAAGTCTTTAAAAATATTCTTGAGAAGATTTGACAATTGTATGGCTTTCAAAATCTTAAAAATTCCAAATTCAAAGCAGACATTAAATAATCAGGAGAGTGTTTTAAAAATCTTCTTGGAATGATTTGATTATTTTCCAAAGCGCACATTTTTAATTTTTATTTGACTATGAATTACGTAATGGACTGTAATATTTATATTGAGGGAAAGTCTCTCTAAGGTATCACAATACACCCTATTTGATTTTGATTTAGTATATCTGTAAGATTGGTATTTGCCTTTTAACTATATATCACACATTATTAAAATTGTACTCATTGTTAATGGTTTTAGGTTCCATTCACATTGGTATAGTACCATGTCACATAAAAGAAAGCTTTGACCTTCACTAAGGTTATAATGTATGTTATTATCTCGATAAAGGTATACCTTCGTGAATTGGTAGAGTGAAATACTAAGTATAATGGTCATTATTTGGTTGGAAGGTGGGTTGAAAGGCCCCTTATATAAGTAGGTAATAGGAGTGGAGAAAGATTAAAAGAATAAGTGAGTACATTATCTCTTAGCTATATTCATTAGCTTGTAAGGATTATGAATCATATAAAGATATAATAGAGGATCATTATATAAGGACTATGAATTATATATAGATATAATAGAGGATCATTATATAAGGACTATGAATTATATATAGATATAGCAGCAATTTGAGTTTTTTCTTGGTTATTTTCTCTAACTCTTTTTTTAGATACATATCTTTTCATTTTTTAAACTACAACTTTCTAGTTGCCTGGATCATTGCACAAATCTTACTAATAATAATCAATTTACTATGCTATCATTTGTAATGTTTGAGTGATAGTGAGTCGAAATCTAGGTCGTACTAGATCATTATTAAAACATTTTCCAATCTTCTTATTGAACCTCCTATGTACATAGTGGTTGTTATGATAATGATTACTTTAGTTATTTGTTTTCATTGACACTAAGGTTAGTTTCTTAATGCACCTCTCCCTCCCTATGGTTGGTTGAGTGGGTTGCTTTCCTCCCCTCGACCTTTTCAAAAATAATGAAATGTAAATGTTTTGTGAATATGCTTTCATTGCACAAATCCTACTAATAATAATCAATTTACTATGCTATCATTTGTAATGTTTGAGTGATAGTGAGTCGAAATCTAGGTCGTACTAGATCATTATTAAAACATTTTCCAATCTTCTTATTGAACCTCCTATGTACATAGTGGTTGTTATGATAATGATTACTTTAGTTATTTGTTTTCATTGACACTAAGGTTAGTTTCTTAATGCACCTCTCCCTCCCTATGGTTGGTTGAGTGGGTTGCTTTCCTCCCCCTCGACCTTTTCAAAAATAATGAAATGTAAATGTTTTGTGAATATGCTTATAACTTTAATTCCTCATGTCCAGGAAAGTGTCACAACAACTTATGGAGTTGAATTCTTTCCCTCCTATGAGTGGGTTAGGCTCATTTACATATCAAATAAATTTATATTCTACCTTTCCTATAATCTAACATGCATGCAAGTGTAATATAAGAAATGAGGGATATAATGGAACATATTTTAACAAAGGTTTTCTTTATCTTTTCTCTGAATAGCTCCTCTGATCCCAATCCAACTCCAAAGCTTTATGAATAAACCTACACACAGAGAAAAACAATAATACCCTTCCCATTCTACTTTTATAATAGTTAAAAAAACTAATTAATCATGCATATTAATATTTCTAGTTTATTATCCATGTTTTAGATCTTCAACCAGGATAGGTTAACACATGAAAATGATGCATATCTTTATGGGGGGAAGAGAAGATAGATTTATATCACTCAAATAAAGAAAGTAAAGCCTATAATGGATACTTGGTTATCCATGCAACACCTCCCTTCTCCAAATTCTAAGTCTCCTTAGTCTACAACATTGATCCTCTTGTTAATATGACCCCTGAACTTACCATGGCGAAGGAACCCATTATGGGTTGAATGCATTGTCGAGATGTTCATTATTTGACTATCAAGTTAACACTAATCAAATTGCGATTACATTTCATGTGGGTGCAAATTTGAAGTATTATATATAGAGAACGAATGCATGGTCTCACAACAAACTCTTCTCCAATCGTTCTATCCTGCGTTTTCACTGATAGTATCATTCGTTCAGAATTCAATTGCAAGAAGGATGAGAAATCCTCAAGTTCTTTTGAAGGAGATAAGTAGAGCGTTTTGCTAGGTTGCCCATGCGCATAAGCGAATAGGCCATGGCCTTTCCCCAACGAAGTCAAGGTATTTCACAATGAAAGATGAAGTCCTGGGAAGATCATGCAGTGCTCTGCCCACAGACGTTCCAAAGGGACAATGTGCAGTGTATGTTGCAAACGAATGCAGTAGGTTTGTCATTCCCACAATTTATTTGAATCATTCTGTGTTCCAGTCATTGCTAAACAAGGCGGAAGAAGAGTATGGTTTTGATCACCACATCGGACTTACTATTCCGTGTGACGAAGCTGATTTCCAGTACTTGACATCCCTGTTGGGAAATAAAGGATGTCGCAGGTAGAACATT
Source organism: Pseudotsuga menziesii (assembly GCA_001517045.1). Classification (NCBI taxonomy): domain Eukaryota; kingdom Viridiplantae; phylum Streptophyta; class Pinopsida; order Pinales; family Pinaceae; genus Pseudotsuga; species Pseudotsuga menziesii. The sequence goes on from LPNX010053374.1 coordinate 21,622, forward strand.
GAAGCCCGATCAGCTCTTCCATATTCATTGAAACAGACACTGCTTGCATTCTGTTCAAATGAACCCAATTTCGGCAAAGATCTTACTGTAAGCGTTGGAATGGCAACAATTGAATGTCAAACCAAAGATCTGCTTTGGTTCTTTTTAAATTTGAGATCGAGAAGCTGAAGAAGTTTCAGATCATCACGGTCCAAACTATCTAGGGTTTTGCGTAAGGTGGGGAACTATTCAAATCACAGGGCAAGGGGCGTTCTTTGCCCCGAAGTTTGTTCGAAATTTATACGAAGGAAATCAATGAGAGACCAAACGGGAAAGTGGGTAGCGTCTGTTAGGTGCAGTTTTCTGGACTATGGCTAGCCGAGAACACCTCGTCGCATTGGAATATTTTTAGGACAGCCACAATTGTTGCTAAGCACCTACTCTCATTCCCTAAGTACACAACTTTATTTAAGGGCCAACTGACATGTTCCTGGGATGGGGCCTATACAGAATAACAGAGGGTTTCATACAGCACTGGACGGTTCAGGAGCGAAGCCACTTGTCCTTCCGAGGGCAAGGACGTTTATATATTATACCAGGATGCCATCGATTGCTTTGAGGATTAGCCCCTTTATGCTGCTATAACCTTTGGCGGAGGAAGGGTATTATGAAATGAATCAATTTGATTATAGAAAACATATAGTTTGGGACCCCTATCCCTAAAGCCAGAGAGCACATAATGCGATACCTTCAAGGCTTGCAAATTAGTTTCTATAAAACCATAATCCGAAGGATTTTGGGAAGGATTGCCTAAAATCTACCGTGCAAAACCTACGTCAAAATCAAACAAAACCGCTCCTCCGAAACTTCAGAAGCAAAACGAACCCAACATAAGAAAATCACTTCTATAACCCCAGTTTTTTAATCGGCCTTTATTCTAAATATAATATCAAATTCAGTGTAGGGTCAACATTGCAGCTAGTCAGCAACTCACCAAACATTAAAAATCATAGTAAAAATCACCATTCATTTGCAGACAAATAAGATCGTCTGAAAATCATAGAAGAAAAAAAACCTGAAGTCAGAGAGAGCAGCACTCCTTCAAAACGTCTCAACGGTCCTGAGCCAACAGTCCTGAGCCAAACAAACAGAACGAGTAAACGATTACTGTTAAAAACCCACACATTTATGCAGCGATTGATTCCAAAAGTCAAGAAAATATTCAGGAATCAGAAAAATGAAAAAGCAAAACAGTTACTCTTACACCCAGACAAAAACAGGGGAAAAAAAAACAAACTACATTCACATGAAGGACTGGGCATTCCCAGATACAACCAAAAAAAAACTCAAAAACATCCGTACATCAAATCTAGCTGCTGTAACTCGACTAAGGCAAAACTCCAAGGCGAGAAATAATCCAAACCCAACTCAAATAAACATTCGTTGTGCTAAATATGTAAAACCCAGCTCAGATAAAGCTCTAACAAACTAAAATATTCAAACCCAACACAGGTAAAGCTCCAAGAAGCTGACATATCCAAACTCATATCAAACAGAATTCAAAAAAAAGCAATAGACAATAGAAAACGCCAATTTCAACAGAAATCCCACAGATAATTTGAAATCCAGTCCTTGAACACTACATTTCTTTAATGAATTTTGCAATTCAGCTACAAACGAATAGAACATCTTGCAAATTATTCAGAATGTTGCCTCAAAGCTCTTACCACTGTGTAAAGAGATCACCGTAACAGCGAACACTGATAACCAGAAACTGGGAAGCAAAAGATAAGAGTTCATGAACACACACTAGAGTAAAGTGGTCTGAATTGAAATAACAGGTTAAATAGCAAGTGATTTAAGGTCGTTTATATGATTAAACGACACGATAGCTCTTCAGAAATCCAACCCGCACTATCCACGCCGCCGTTGACACGATCGTCCATAATACCCATTACAACTATGCAATAAATTAATTGAGCGGGCAAAATCCATAATACCCATTGCACTCATCTAATAAATTAATGGAACGGGAAAATTAATAAAGGATATCGATTTATGTGTATATAGGCCTGTGTGCAATCTTCATAAATGATCATTAATTAGTATTAAATCAAAACTGTATTTGTTTCTTGAAATCCATTTCGTAACCTTTGTAACTCATAAATATCTACCAATTGTTTCAACTACGAGCTAGTGATATGGTTAGGTAGTTGAACCCCAACTCATCTAAAAGAAAAAATTTATTTTGATGGCGATTAATTATTGTACTCAATGGTTCGAAGAAAGATCAGGACCAAGACCATTAACGAGAGAGTGGTGACTAAATTTATTAAGCAGCGTATAACCACTAAATTTGCGATATCTTTTACTATTGTGTTTGACAACACATTAATATTCTAGGTTAGTGAATTTGATTTTTGATGCATTGGATAGAGGAATTGTTTTGATTTATTCTTCCAACTACTATGTATAAGGGAATGACACAAAAAAATTTCTTAACTATATTTCTCTTAATTTAATATTTTCTATACCATTTTTTTAATTATTATAGTTTATTTTTTTTATTTTTACTTCGTTATATTCAATAATTCTAATATGTATAAACACAAAAATATTAATCAATACAAAGATATACAAAATTAAAATTTAAAAAAAAAAATTGTTTATATAACTTGACACTTAGCTTTACCAAGATACTTTTCGGTATCCTTACCTTTACCAACATACTTTTAACCTTTTAAATCTTAAAAGACTTTTCAACGAGAACTTTTCAGATAATTAAAATTTCTTTATAACTTTTCGTATCCTAAATCTCACTTTAAATAAAAGGCCTAGGTAACTTTTCGCTCGTCTTTCCTTTTTGACATTTTTTAATGAATCCGAGAGACAAAAAAATACTTATATTCATATACTTTAACCTCAATAAAGGTTGTTCTCTTTACTCTTTGATCATTCAATAACTTTTACTCAACTTGAATAAAGGTCGTTCTCTTTGTTCTCAATATTCGAAAACTTTACAAGGCATCGCGTCATAATTTATGATCTTAAGATAAACGTACCCATGGTTTGTCTTTTATATTTTAAATTTATTTTGAATCATGTTTTGTTTATTTAATTCTTTAAACTTTATATACACAATTTAGCCTTAGCCATAGGCCATGTTAGTTTGCCCACGAGTTAATGGTTTCGAAGTCAATAAACGAACTTTTATTTGTGTAACAAGGCTCCATTTTAGGGATCATGTTTATTTATTTCTTGTATTTTTAATTTTTCATGGCTTGCATTTTACATATTATAAAATATGTATGATTGCTTGAACTTTACCTATCATAAAATCTATACGATGGATTGAACTTTACATAGTATTATAAAATATGTACAATGACTTGAATTTTACATATTATCGAATCTATGCTCTTGGGTTAAAAAGGATCATGCAACCGCTTGTTTGAAATCTGTACCAGCTTTAAAATTTTGGTTCTCAAATATTGTTTGAAATTTCTTTGTCTATTACACGATGCATGAGTCGACAATTGTCTACTGTCTACAAAGTGACATGACACGTGTCGAGTACAAATTGACACCAAGTTTACGAGAGTGGTTGTGGTTTGTGCGTGAGACTTGGTTTGTAGTAGCTCCTGTCTGGCGTGGTGGTTTGTGCGTGAGACTTGGTTTGTGCGTGAGACTTGGTTTCATTCTTCCTGATTCGGGATATTGTCCAAAGAATGGAGGCGGTGAATCAACTGCTTAGAGAAGCAGGCGTTCTTAGACGCATTGTCAATGATTTCGATCCAGAAATTCAGCTGGATATAATTTACGGCGATATACGAATAAGCCCAGGCAACACTGTCCTCGCTGCTGAACTGCAACACAGGCCTGACCGTTTTCAGTACCTGCGCGATCCTGCTCTTCCAGAGATACTGGAAACCTTTGAGGACCCCATATTTATAACAGTGGTGAGCTTAAATCATATTTCGTCATTATTTTTCCAAATATTTCTATTAGTATATTTGGGAAATTGAAATTCATATTACAAACCCTTTCTGAAATCCATAATAACTAGGCTATGACGGATCCTGACGCTGTTGGCGGCGAGTACTTAGACTGGTATGCTATAAACTTCCCGAAGTAACATAAAATTTATTGATTGTCTCGCACCAGAATCTATTGAATCACAGCATTCATCGATACATTGTGCAGGTTATCTACGTCGCATTCAATGGCCGACCCACAAGCGCCAGGTATCATGGTTGTTTTTTTGTTTTTCAGTTTGAAATTGATTGATTGATTCAGTGCAAGAAGATGCAGCCTGTCAAGAATGCAGCTGCTGCAACCAAGGAGAAGACGAGTAACGCCACAGCCACTACTAAGTAGAAATTGGACAAAACCAAGGCATCTGTCGAGGAGAAGGTAATCCAAAATATATATATTCTCTGAGTTTCTTATGGGGATAATGTTGATTTCCTAATCATTAAAACAATGCATTCTGAGTAGGAAATGCATGCCTTTGTTCTATGGATCAAACATACAGCTGACAGGGGCATGAAATTACATGTAGTTTGAATCATGTATATTTTAACATAAGAAACTGTTCTTGTTTCAGATCAACTAGCGATAGTGATATTGCTAGGAATTTGGATGGGTGGTTGTATGATGCTTATTACAACGCTGCCATGACAGATTATCCAGTTGCGGCCAACTTTGTTCAGCCTTTGCCAACATTTCCTGTGAAGCAAGTAATTGCAGTAGCCTTCTTAATTTGCATGAGCAGATTTAAGAAAATTTATATAGCTTTTTATAATCTCTTTAAATTGTTTTGTTGCTCCTATAATAACAGATGTGCAAGGCAATACATAATCCCTCTGGCGGTACAGACCTCCTCAGTCGATTATACGGTGCAGTAAACGTTTTATTATAACCACACTGGGAACAGTTCTTGCTTTGATTTGAACTCGAGTGATCCGCATGGAGAGTCTAGCTGGTCATTTCAGGTTGAATATTGTTCACTAGTTATTATTTTTTTTTTTGAGGGTTTTAAATTTGAGTTGCATCCATGGCTGCCGTTGTTGTAGGTCTAGATCCCCACTTTGCATATACAATGGTGTACATGAAGGATGTGACCAAATCTGCTGAATTATATTCCAAGGCATTTGGCTTCAATATTCGTCGTCTCGATCACAGCCGTAGGTATGGAAAATTTGCATGTCGTTCTGAATGAATGAGTGAATAAGTGAGTTTGAATTATAATAGAGGCGTTGCAGGTGGGGGGAGCTGGAAAGCGGTTCAACGACGATTGCGTTAATGCCTGTAGAGCAGCACGAGTCCGAAATAACAGCCAGAGTACAGATTGCTGAAAAGGACCAATCCAAGCACAACGTCGAGCTTTGCTTCACCTATCGTGATGCTGATGTAGCTTTCAAGGTCGGTATTCATTTTTAGGGTTCAAACAAACAGCTGTATATCCATACAATAAATTGCAATTATCTCCCTTCTTCTCTCGTGGGTACTGATGATAATGGCTGGTACTGATCTGTATTTGACATAGCATGCGGTCAAAGCAGGAGCAATGGATGTGTCAGCCCCGGAAAGTAAAGAGTGGGGGTTTTAGCATGACGACCAGAAAAAAACTTGCCACTTCCTTCGGATCCTGTAGTTTGGTACAATCTGATGTATATATACACAGTTGCACGGTGCCAAGCTGTGTGCACCTATAAGAAATATGGAGTTTATATACTGGATTTCATAGTCTATTTCCTTCAGATCCTGTAGCTTGGTACAATCTGATGTAAATACACAGTTCCACCATGCCAAGCTGCGTGCACCTGTAAGTAATATGGAGTTTATTTACTGGATTTCTTTGTCTAAATTCAAACCCTATCTGTTTCTTTGCTTTGTAGTCATGTTCTTAGGGTTTTTTGAGGTTACTTATTACTGTAAGTGTGGATGTTTCAATTGGAAGGATGTACAGAATAGTTACAGGATAAAGATCCGAGGGAACAACTCGTGTCTTTTGGCGTGGGGAGCCTAAGATTCGTTTCGCCCAGTGACTTTACGTTTAAGTAGACCTGGAATCAATTTAATGGCGGCCAAGGCATATTATTGAATCTTTATTGTTGATAAAGAAAAATCTTTACTGTTGATAGAGAAAAATGCAACATTTGTTTATTCTTGTAAGTTTTAATTTGAAATTGCATATAATTGAATCTTTACTGTTGATCATAGAGAAAAATATTTACTATTGATGGAGAAAGGTGCAGGATTTGTTTATTCCTGTAAGTATTAATTTGAAATTGTGGAATAGGCGGGAGGCCATAACTGTATTCTCCGAATTTACATACTACATCTTCAATTTTCTTTCATGCTAAATTGCTTCCCAGCCTGATTGTTCGTTTGCGCTGTCTCCCCGTCTCTTTATATTTTAAATTTTATTTAAATAATAAATTCGAAAAACAAAGTTAGCTTAGAGCTATGGATTTGAAACTGATTTAATTTTCTTAGCTATTGTGGCAAAAAAAAACTTAAACTCTAGCCATGTCAAGGGTTAGTGTAACTTACACCAAATATGATTCTCAAATAATTTTAACAACTTATATACCCTTAAATAATTTTGCAAACCATAAATATAATTTTTATAATATAATAATTTATTAAATATTCATATATATTAATAATCCAAAATCAAAATCTCACCCATAAAAAGCCTTATAACATCAATAACCCAAATTCACATTCTCAAAATCTTAAATTATTCAACATAAACGAAGTTTTCAAACTCTCACAATCTTAAAATATTCAACATAAACGAAATGAGACATTGAACCTTGATTGTGAAATAAATCAAATACAATGTATTTATTATGAACACAAAAAATAGAATAAGATAGTGAATCTTGATAGTTTATAGACCACTTTGCTGACTTGAGAAAAATGAGATTTACCTTTTAACTCATAACTGAAAATCAATAATCAAGTGTTTCATATTTCCAATCAAATACATAATATTATAGTCAAGGTTGTTTATTATTATATTAATCAAATGGCGAAGCCTCCATTAATTTGGAAACTCCATATATATATATCCCTTGGAATCTTGCGATGTGGTGTTCATAGTTGGAAGTGAATACACAACAAACCAAAGCATTGAACATTACTTTTTTTTTTATGAAATATTCTTTACAAACAAAAACTTTGACGATGTAATCATTATTTGCAAAGAACACATTTTTCATTTGGCAAGGATCCATGTTATGAATTATGTGAACTATAAGCCCTACAATTAGGGATTAAATTCCAACCAAACATATTACTAGCATGGCCATAGGAAGCTTCATCACCGTGATGTACTAGACTTCATTGTAGATAATGCCTTGAGTTGGTCTGTTGAACTTAGGAGGTATACATTCACATGATATGATAATATATTTGAGCGTTGACGCTATTGCAGCTCAATATGTGCATCCCAACAACCTTATCTTTACCATAGTATGAGGCAATAGATGTCAGACCGAGTTGTCAAATGTTTTTGACTCGTCGTTACATTTGCATGGATAGTGCAAGATGGTTTGGTCCTATTGGTCATGCAACATGGAATTGATGTATTTCCCGCACTTGTATGGATATAGATGAAAGCCTCTTCATGTCAGGGAATGGGAATTGGTTTATATTAGAAACTCTACACAAATATCTCGAGTCTCGACCATCTTATTTTTATTTGTTGTGGCAGCGCTCTGCGAAGAAGGTCGATAAGCAGGCAGCGACAGTTGTTGTGCATGACGGATTAATGGTGGAAATGCCTTGCGTCAATGTTGTTGTCACGGATAGTCCTTCTGCTTCACTACTTTGCTGTTTGTGTGCACCGTGTGTTTTCAGAGCTGGAAGCAATTCCTTGTTCTATTGGAGATCATCATCAGTGCCCTCTTCGGTGCCATAGAATGAAGGTTTTTTCTACATAATAATTTATTTATTATGTAACATAGATCAAGGATCTTCACAACAGGTGGCAGACCGCATGGACTACCGGCGATAGCAAGTGGATCAGGGATCTTCACAACAGCTGGTAGACCACATGGACGACCAACAATAGCAAGTGGATAAGGGATCTTCACAACATGTGGCAGACCGCATGGATGACCGACGATAGCAAATGGAGTATGCCGTGGCCACTGCCTTTACCCGACACTGGTATATATTAATCGAGAGCCCTAGTTGGTGAGCTGATTTTTTATTGCATTTTCAGTTGGAGAGAATGCTAAGCTTGGCGATCAATTTCCTTACAGGGTTGTAGTGTATATTCGGTAAGGTTTCTGGCTCTAGTATGTCTATTTTCTTCTTGACGTGTTAAATTCCTGAAATTTGTTCCAGCATTACGCCATTTTTGTCCAGGCTATGTAGTGTTTGTTTTTGTTGAATCCTGCATCAATCTCAACTCGTTTTAAAGTGTTCTTTCCCGATTTGGTCGTTCCTTTATATCTTTCTTCAAGCTTCGGCGAAATTATCGCCATCCTTTCACTCATTCTGTAGCATCTTGACCGATTATTTTACTGCTTTAACCCCTTTTTTTGCAAATGCAGACTGTTGTCCCTTATATATAGCACGAACCTGTTTCTTTACCTGCATGTATAAACGACGGGTTCCTTTTCTGTTTCCTATTTACTCTGCCATGCTTTATATAGTTCACTCACTACAATTCGACTCTCCATTACGTAATCTAAAAATAGCCAAATGGCTAACACTAGCTCCTAAAATTTTACTATGGAAGAAATTTAAAAATAAAATAGAATGGCTCTAAAATTAAAGTAGAAATGTTTTTGTTCTTTTGTTCCAACTTCAGAAGATGAAATGAATCACTCTGAAGAAAAGATGAAATGAATCACTATGAAGGGAATTTTCATTAATCAAAGAAGCTCCATATAAAGAGGAATTTTCAGTAATCAAAGAAGCTCCATATAAAATACTAACTTGTGGTAATAAATAATATAGAATTTGNTCGTGGTAATAAATAATATAGAATTTGGAAGTTTAAATACTGAATCTCAAAATCTAAATCTAGCTCGAAATATATATATATATAATCTATATATAGATTATATTATATATTATATATATAGATTATATTATATTATATATATAGATAGATATAGATTATAGATTATATTATATTAAAGAAATTTTTTTTCTATGTTTTGTTTTATCTCATTGCTAGTGTTAGTCTTAATCCAAGGTTTAAGAAAAGCAAGCATATTTTAATT
>LPNX010053394.1:0-50812 GCA_001517045.1 Pseudotsuga menziesii
GGGGGATGATGTCATCTACTAGAATGTAATTGGTTGATTTTTATAGTACATTTTGGTCCTTTTGAGGCCCATTTTTGACCTCAAATTCTCTCTAATGTAGGGTGCCTCACAAACAGCTTGATGGCATGACTCCCTTCGAAGCATGGAGTGGGCACAAGCCAGATATGACCTATTTCAGGATTTTTGGCTCAAAGGCATGGGCTAAAATCTCGACAGAGAAGAGGAAGGATTTGCAGCCCCAAAGCCAAGAGTGTCTTTTTGTTGGATAATTTGAAGATTCAAAAGGGTACAAGTTGATAAACTTGAGCACAAACAAAGCCTTCATTGAAAGGTGTGTTGAGTTTGAAGAAGAACCCCTTGCAGAAGTGGAAATTGGTGAAGCCTCTTCACCACCTGAACCTCAAGAAGTAAGTAAAGAGTTTGTTGAACATGCTGATTCTGATTTGTCTGATGGAGATGAGTTTATTGCAGACCCAAACAGCCCCACAAGGCCTAAATGGGAATCCAAGACACTACATGCAGCACGTGAGCTAGTTGGGGACCCCAATGACCCAAAGAGGACTAGATCTCAATTTGAGAGTGGTCTGTGCATGAAGGATCCTATGTTTGCTGAAAAGTGCTATTTGATGGTGGAGTCTGATCCTCAAACATATGAAGAAGCAGCAGGAGATCCAAGATGGAAATCTGCCATGAAGGAGGAGTTCAGTTCACTCCAGAAGAGCAACACATGGGAGCTAGTGGATCTTCCTCCAGGGAGAAAACTAGTACGGTGTAAGTGGGTCTATAAGACCAAATTTGCTGCTGATGGTTCACCACTGAAGTACAAGGCTATATTGGTAGCTAAAGGCTACTCACAGGTTCATGGCATCGATTACAATGAGACCTTTGCCCCAGTGACAAAAATGGACTCCATCAGGCTAGCTCTAGCCATTGTAGCCTCAAGGCAATGGGAGGTACATCACATGGATGTAAAATGTGCCTTTCTGAATGGAGATCTCACTGAGGAGATATAGATGCAGCAGCCTCAAGGTTTTTCTACTAACCCTTCTTTTGTGTGCAGGTTGAGAAAGTCATTGTATGGGCTAAAGCAAGCCCCCAGGGCTTGGTATGCCAAGATAGATAGCTTCTTGCTATCTCTAAATTTTGTTCGGTGAAAATAAGATCCAAATGTCTATTTGAAGTCTGTTAATGGTTCATTAATGATCATTGTGTTATATGTTGATGACCTCCTCATTACAGGAAGCTCACAGGCTGAGATTGCTTCCTTAAAAGGAGCTATGAACCAAGCCTTCTCCATGACAGATTTGGGGCTCTTAAGTCAATTTCTGGGGCTTGAGATTGCTCAAACCAAAGCTAGAATAAAGGTGCACCAGTACAAGTATGCCTTGGATTTTTTGATCAAATTCAGAATGCAAGACTGCAAAACAAGCAAAACTCCTTTCCTTTCAGGAGTAAAGCTGGAGGAAGATGATTCTCCACCGATGGTAAACAATACACTGTATAGACAATTGATTGGATTTTTATTGTATTTGACACATACTCAACCTGATATTTGTTATGTAGTAAGTGTGGCTTCTATATTCATGGATCAGCCTCATGAGATCCATTGGAAAGCAGCCAAAATGATCCTTAACTTTGTTCAGGGAACAAGGACACATGGGATCTTCTATAAGGCAAAATCTGATCTTGATTTGAGTGGATTTACTGACAGTGATTGGGCAGGTGATAGCATAGATAGAAAGTCCACTTTAGGGTATGTGTTCATGCTTGCAGAAGGGCCAATCAGCTGGTCAAGCAAGAAACAGAGTGCCATTGCACTCTCATCTACAGAAGCTGAGTACAGAGGAGTTGTTAATGCAGCAACTCACTGTTTATGGTTGCAGGGTTTACTTGGAGAGTGTGGTTTCGAACCTGAGTACTCAAATACCATCTACTGTGATAACTAGAGTACCATTCAAATCTACAAAGATCCATTTCAGAGGCAGAGAACCAGACACATTGAGATTCACATGCACTACATCAGAGAGCTTGTGCATGATGGCACCATTCACCTACTCTTCTGTTCATCTTCAGAACAAGTAGCTGATATCTTCACCAAAGAATTTTGTGAGAAGACCTTAAGCAATCTCAAATCACTGCTGGGGATTGCTGATCATGCTGTAAAGGCATGAGTGGAGACAAGATTCTACAATTTTGTTTTACAGTCCATGTTTAAGGGAGGATTTTCCCAAGTTGGTTTTGCCTCTTTCTTTGTTTCATATGGACTTGCAGTATGTAAAGGGTGACTAATCCTTGTTGCTAGGCCCTATATTTTTTATTTATTACTCATAAATTCAGGCTTAAGGGGGGGTGTTAGAATAATCAAACCCATAGTATTACCCACTTAGACATTAATTCATTTATTTTTGTCTTATTTGCCTAGTTCATGAGTCCCACCATGTGCAAGTTGCTAATTGCCTATCCATAGAAGTAAAACTTGCCATCTTTGACTCATGTAGCACTTGGGAAATCCTTAGGAATCAAATCTGCTTTATTCCTAGCCTCCTAGGCGCCCTTCTGCTTTTACTACTTTAGTGACTGCTTTTTCAGTGTTTTAAGGCACATAGGAAAGCAAGACTAGGTGAGGTGAACTTGTTTTTTGCCCCTTTCATCCTCCACTCTTTCCTCCATGAAAAAGCATGTATGAGCTGCCATTTCATCACTCATTAGCTTTCCCATGTACCCTTTCCAATTCGTGAGCCTCATGACATATTTGGGATCAGCTTTTTACACCTATGGGGGATTTGCCTATTTTGGGTAAGCCTGCTTTATGCTAGATTTGGATGCTTCCTCATGCATTCTATTTGTTCATGTATTCTATTTATTCAGCAGCCTATGATATTACAAGGTTGGCTATTGTACACTGAGTTAATATAATTTTGTGTTACAGCTCCATATTCAATCTCCATTGTTAGCAATTTTGCATGATCAATTGATAATTGTTGTGGGTAAAATTAATCTATTGCTGGCCTGAATTTATACAATTACGAGGTTTTGCACACAAGATAAGGATATATACTTTGGCAAAAAATGAAGCTTCTATGGCCCTAGTTTGCTAACTAGGCCATTAACCACCATAGAAATTTGTATCATTGTCCTTTGGTGGGATATGAGTGTCATTAACACATTTTTCTATAATAGGAATGGTAGTTGGAGCCTTGGACGTGGTTAATGAAATAAAATAAGGGATGTAAGATCTAAATTGATTTTCTAGGGTTCATAATACATTAACAAATAAAAAATAAACAAAAACAAATAAATAAATAAACAAAAAATAAAAAAACATATAACACTACACCATTTCGTTCATTATTCACTTACCTGCACCTAAGTCCCCTCCTGTGCACTAAAAAAAATACATTCCAATTCTTTGGAGTTCCCTCAAAGAGCTGACCATTACTTTGGGTTGATCATCTACAACTTGAGATTTGACTTTTGCGGCCGGTTCCTTCGTTGGATTGATTCTTTAAACTCTGACAAATCCACAAGTTGCTTCATTGCTCTGTCGGTTTCCTTCACCTTCCATATTTGCTCTATCGATTTCCTTCACGATTTGATTGACCTACCATGGCTGGTTTCAGGACATTGTGACTGGTTTCATGAGTTCATTGATTGCAAAAATGTCTTCTGTAACTACAATTTTCTATGCAAATTGAAAATTTAGACACATCATTTTTTTATGTCAATAATTAACTATTCCTTTTTATGGGGCATTTTCCCTTTGCAGGAATTGAACTCTTGACCGCCACTTGAAGGAATTATAGATAAACCTTGTAATATTCTTGAATTATTTTCATAATGTTGAAGTCTAGTTAGCAGTATGAAGCAATTTCTTACCATACATTGAGTATTGTATGAGTTTCGAGGGTTTGTTTTCAGAGAATTATGTAGATGTGAGACGAAATCAAAACCCTATATCAAATTCCATGAATATGTTAATATGCCTCGATCCGATAAGAAACATGTCTGAGGGGAAACAATCCTTGGTCCTATAATATAAGCGTTGATACATATCCCCAAAGTGCCAAAATAAGTAGTGTATTTTGGCCCTAACAGAATAATATTCCCAGTAGAAGCAAAAATAAATAGTAACCCTGGTTGAGTTGTTACATATAATGGAAGCATTTTATTAATTTTACGAAGGTTGATGTTATTGTTTCCCAATAAAACATCCTCTCTCTATTGGTCGTCAAGTGTCTCCTCTAGTGTGACTGTATGTAACTACTGGTCATGATTGTGTCTCTGTTGGGAATAACTGAGTATCTTTGTTAGTGTGATCGTGTGTCATTGTTGGGTGTTATTGTGTCTCTATTGCACATAACTGAGTGTATCTAATGGAAATAACTGAGTGTCTCTTCTAGTGTGATAGCGTCATTGTTGGGAATGACTATGTCTCTGTTGGGAATAATTGAGTGTCTCTTCTAGTGTGACTATATGTTACTTCCAAGAATAACTGATTATGTCTGATAGTGTGACTACATCACAAGCCTACTAGTGTGACTACCAGTTTCCTCCTTGCAATCTCAAGCCTGCTAGGTTGTGCAACAACACAACCTTAAGGATGAAATTTCATAGGGAACAGATATGGGAAACCTCAAGATTGAGGTGAAATTTCTGAGAGTGGAATTTCACATAATCATTTCCATCTCCTCTTGCTTTTATCCTTCCTGTGACCATTTCCTATCACAATATCTGATGGAGGTGTGTACCAGTTGCGATTGTGAATCAAACAACCTATTAAATTGTCTTGTGGAAATCATTGAGATTATTGTTAGTTAGGTTAATATTAATGGAATCTAAGTTATTTGAATCCATGCCTTGTATTCTCTTGGGTGTCCACACAGCCTGGTGAGTTGGAATTCCTTTGAGGCTGCTCATTTCCTTCACTCCATCTCCTTAGTGTTCCTATGATCTCCACAGGTCCTTCATTAACCGCTTAGTTAGATCTAGGGACTCTTCTGTCCTCCAAAGTTTTCTCTTTGTTGTCTTCATCAATTAAGGTTTATTCCTTGATAGTACTCTCCCTCTCCAAGTTCTTGCCGCTTTTGTTAGCATGGGTTCCACTCCCAAATCGGTATCAGTGCCAATAGTCAGTCAAAAGATTTCTATTGCTTTCCAATTCTGGAATTTTGTTTGTTGATTGAGGATTGCAGAGTCTCTAATTCTATTAATCTAGATGGTTGATTGAGAAGGTTAATAAAACATTATAACAATTCAAAATAAGTGTTTAGGTTTGTGTATTCAAAATTTATTGGTACTTTAATTGCAATTTGATTTAATGTTTTTTGGAGATGCTTTTAGGTGTTTTTTATTATAGGAAGTTTTTAAAGAGGAGCAAATATGTTTCAAATAAGATAATGTTTAATGATAGCATTATGTAGAAAATTTTAATTATTTCAAAAATATCATCTTTAATTTAATTTTGATGTATTTTAAAATAATAGTTTATTAATTTTAGTGAATTTTTGAAATAAAATATCGATGATTTTTTTAATAGACCAAAGTAATAAAGTTTTTAATAATTAAAAATAAGAAAATCCAGAAATAAGAAAACATGTTTTTGATTTAATTAATTAATCTATAGGTATGGTTTTTGCTGCTCGAATTGTTAGTTTCAGTTGTGATTGATAGCCCTTAGTTGTTTCATAGGACATTTTATTGCCAAATTCATTAGAAAACAAATTATATATCATTTGACAGCCCATTATACCTTAGTGGATGACAATGGAATATTGCTCATATCTACATAAATAAAGAGACTCCTGCTAAGTATAACATGAAACATAAGTTTTCCACACCCTAGTATATACAGAGAATGGGTAGGTTGAAGCCATAAATGTTACATTACTATCAATTATTAAACACACTGTTAATGCTTCAGGTGACCATTGGCACACCAAGCTATATCCTACATTATGGGCTTACAAAACTTCCATTATAATTTAAAATTTCCCACTCAGTGGAGATTACCTATCTCCATGATGACCTACTTATTGGTATATAGAGATAAAGTTATGTTTCCCTAAGAGGTCTTAGTCCCATCACTTAGCATTGCACTACATGATTCTATACCTGATGAAGAGCTTGTCACCACATGCAAGGTGGTGTTAGAGGGATGTTGTAATCAATCAGATTGAAAGGTTACCAGTAATACACATACAGAATCATATAAACATAACAGATGAAAGAGTCAAGAATAGTGGATAGAATAATAGATTATATTACTCAATACAAATGTGGGTTCATACAATAAACCGAACCAAGTACATATCTGGCTCAACAACCTATATATGCATTTACAAAATAGTTATAGTAAGTACCTATCGGTTCACCCAACCAACACGACCGATAAGGTCGACCTAATCTACAATTAGTCGACTAATGAGTCTAGTCACAGCTAAACTGGCTAGCTCCTCCAACATCTCCCCTGGGATTTCTTCATCTCGAAGAAATAGGGGACATGGTAAATTGTTTGTCTCAAGTAGTTTCTAAAATTGTTTTGTCATGGACTATGTTGTCTGATTGATGGTCGCATCTGTATGCAAATCTCCACAATAGATTTTGTTGTAACTAATAACTGGTATTGGAATTCTTCCCAATTGCGGAGTATTTTCTGGATATCTATAGTCAAGGTTGTGAGGCTCGACAAGTTCAACATCTTCTATTGTATAGACAAGTCCAAAATATTGCTCATGTCAGGGCCTAAAAATTGTGCTTTCTCCTCTGCAGTGTCAAGTAGTATCTTCATATACAGGAGAATCTCGTTAAATTTGTCCAAGCTAGGATTGGCTTGACTTATCCATTGGTGTGCTATTTTCTCGAGTTTGTCTAGTTTTGTTGTCTCTAATACAAGTTGGTATTGAATAATTTTATTAATCACTTTTGTGTCTCCTTGCTGGCTTTGTAGTGATTTAATGAGCTCATGCGCATTCCTTACCTGCTAAAATACTTGGCCATAATAGGTGACCCAACTTCTTAGGACTTCCTCTATGACAATAGATTCCTCAAAATGTCCTTTCAATACTTCATGAGCTTTTGAGAACATTGTATATTTATTTCTTAACGATACAGAGGTCTGTTTTTTCTGGTCTTCCTTCTTTTCTTGTAGTTGTGTTAGAAGGCTAGACATGACACTTTCAAATAGTTGGTATGTTTTTTCCAATAGTCTATTGGTGTCGGATCCTTCTGGTACTGGAATGACTTGTTGTGCCAAATCCCTGCATCTTGTTAGGAATTCCATTTGTTCTATTTTGAGTTTTTCAATTTGTACTTGTCTTCTTTATTTCCTTAATTTGGATTCTATATTAAGGGCCTCCATCAGTCGTTCCAATTCTTCATCTCCAATCTTGTGTGTATCCACTGTTGTGGTCGACCCTAGCTAAGACAGGTGGAGAGATGATGGTATCTGCTATTGTGTTGACTGTATTTGTTGTTGTTCCTTTTCTTTTTTCTTTCTCTCTTTTCTATCTCTCCTTTTTCATCATGTTTGCTCTCTATTTTTTGCTTCAACTCCTTCTGGCGACGATGGTCCTGTCTGTGGTTGTTCTGTTGTATTTCTTGGTATGTCTGGGTTTACTAACCGTGTTTCAGGGAGGGGATAAGTAGATGTTTGTGTACTTGATGATGGTGTGGAGGAGGTAATTGTGGTTTATGGTCGTGTGGGAGAGGGTAGTCGTTGTGAAGTTGATGGAGGGTTTGGGATGGAATTTGTCGGTATAGGTTTTTTAACCACTGGTGGTGATTCGACAGGTTCATTAGGCTCAAAATATTCTATGAGGTCAATCATTTCTTGATTTATTTCTAATACTTCAGTTTGGCCATTTGCGAAAAGTCCATCTAAGATGGTTCCTTCATCTTCTTCATTAATTGAAAGGGATTTTTGGTAGATTGTATGAATGATGAGATGTGTGTTGCCACAACTTTAGAAGTTTTGTTGGGATTTGTTTGAAATGTGGATTTAATGACTCCCATAATCTATTGTTTTGGTATAGAAATTTGTTGTTGGTCAGGGGGTTGGGGAATTGCGAGAATTTTTCATGAGGGGCATGAATCGACAACTGGTTTTGCTATATTTAGTTTTTTAACAGAGGGAAAAAAGTTGGGGAGTTGGTGAATAAAATCTTGAAGGTCGAAATCTTTATCAAATTTTGTGTAGAGTCTTTCAGATAATGCTTGTATGTATGGGATTGTTGGGGTAACAAATTTCGGGGTTGGTACTGCTTATTGGACTATCTGGGTTGGGGATGGAGGTGGTGGAGTAGCGGCTAAATAAACATACTCAACCTCAAGAGGGGTGATGACTTTTACCTTATTTTCTCTTGGTTGATTTGCTTATTCTTCAATGAATTTTTTGAACTGGTCTTTGACATATATCTTACTCTTAGCAGCATCCTCTAATATTTCAGCAGCTCTAGCATGTAGCTCATCCTCATCATCAAATTATTCTGAGATAATAAGTCTGTGTTTCCATTTTCCTTTGACCGGAGTTCTTTTCTTCTTTTAGGATTTAGATATTTCCACAACTAGTTGTCGGATGTTTTGTTTTTTAATAGCATATTATTCCTCCTCCTCTTGTTGTGTTGGTTCAATTTGTTGTTGCGTCGACGGTACTATAGCTACTTTAAGGGTGTTTACTTCCTTTGCTGGGGTGTCTTCCAGGATAAAAGTCCTAACATGAATATGTACTTCATAATCCTCCTCTTTTTCTTGGTCAGTTAAGGGATCAACAATAAGCTAATCATTTTTCTTTGTAGCGGTCGGCATGGTTATCTTTGTGTTATTGTCGGGTTAGTTCTGCAAAGATATCCTCAACTGATGGGTAGTAATCATGAGGATCATCCTTTCCTCTGGCTCCCTGCATGAACCAAACTAATGTGTGGTCCAATTCTAACTGGATATGTGTTGTCGGTGAAAAAATTCTTCAGGTATTCTGTGGTACCCTCCATCTGGCTATTTTGATTTTTAAATATTGGAACCAATTGTCTAACAAGAGCTTGGCCAATTATAGCTCCTGAGAATTCCCAGCCATTGAGAATGGTTTGAAATTCCATATACCAAATCTTGTCGACTCAAGGAATTGTGGTTCTAGGACATGTTGTATATAGTACATTGCAATACATATGATTAGAAATGGGAATCTAATTGTTTTACCTTACTCCTGAAATTTTATATAGATATTCTTGATAAGGTCGGCTAGGTATTGCGCCTAGTAGTAAGTTTTTCCTGTCTTTGCTACATTATCTACGGCTTCCAACATGTTGAGTCTTAAATCACATCCATGCCTTGTAGTTGTTAGTCCTATAGACACAATATTTGCTATTATCTTGGTTGTAGTGTACCGAATCTAGATGATTACCAGTCCTTTAGAATTTTTTCCTGCTAGAGTCCCTGTTAGCTTTTAGACCAATCCTGTCTTTGAGCCTACGGGAATTGGTTCACCTTTGTTTTGTAGTCTTGTAAGTTTGTATATGACCTCGCTAGACACTTCTATGGGTATGTCGAAGCATAATTTTCCCTTGTGTTACCTACTAACAATGAATTTTGCAATAATCTCCTTCGTCCCCCCAAAGCTTTCCATGAGAGGTGCGTTGACGTAGTGTAGAATGGTGTTGGCACTCACTTTTTCAGCTTCCCCTAGCGTTTTTTTGTCTTAGTACATCCATTGTTTTATTTATTTCCATAATCGTGAACATGAGGATTCCAATATTTTCTCTTTGCGGATGTTCTCAATCCTTTACATCAATGGTGTTGTGGCAGTTTCTAATTTTTTTGTTTTGCTGGTTGCATATCTTGTCTTTTTTGGTGCCATTTTATTTGTAAAACACTCTGGTTATTACACATTTACATTAGTCTCAGGAGTCTGCTAGCTATGTCTTTCTAGTTCTTCGTAGAATGATGTGAAGTCTTCATTTGATGTGTTATTTATAGGTGGAGCGGGTGGTGATATGGTTTATGAAGATATTAATGGCGTATTTGACTATGAAGCACACTCTGTCGAGGGTTCTTTTAATGCACACTAGTTTCGGTGCTCTTCCTGTCGGTGATCATGACGATTTGATTGGACCATTGGGACTCCTTTTTGTTGATATGTATCATGGTTGGGAGAATGTCGATAGAATGGTTGGTATTCGTCCCGTCGATGGTAATGTTGTTGGTGTCTATTTCTTTTGAATGGTATTATGTTACTTCCTTCTTGAGAGTTTATCCAAGTCCCTGTCATTTTGATTTTGTTGAATTGTTTCTTTTGTTGTTTTTAGATTTTTATTGTTTTTATAGATTTTTCTCAGTTTTTATTAACAGTTATGAAACCATTTTTTTTTTAGGTTTTTCCATTTTCGTACTGCTTCAGTCGAGCACCATTAACAAGTTTTTGAAATAATGTTCCTTGTAACATTATCAGTCGAACTGATTCATTGGAATTGATTTCTTCTATGATATAAGGTCCCATCCACTATGTATGCGGTTTTTTCGGCTTACATTTTACGCGACTATTATACAACAACGAAAGGTCTCCAACTGACATGTTTTTGTTTTTTATATTTTGATCATGCCACTCTTTCTGTTTTTTCTTTTGGATCTCTTGGTGTTGTATAGAAATTATTCAATGTTTCTCTAACTTATAAAATTGTATTAGTCTCTCTTTCTTATCCTTTTCGACATTAATATGTAATATGTCGGAAATTACTGGTGTTTATTGTCAAAAATGTAGGGAGATGACTGCTTCCTTGCCATAGACAAGTCTTAAAGGTGTCTGGTCTGTGGATCATTTATATGTTGTTCTGTATGCCCATAGGACAACATAAATTTTCTCATCCCAATCATCTTTATTTGTATTGCATATTTTGGTTAAGCCTCTTTTCAATCTTTTGTTTAATGCTTTAATTGCACCATTAGACTGAGGATGGTAAGTTGTGCTCCTTCTATGTTCGATTTTGAATTGGTCTATTAAAGATGCAATAGTTTTGTTGATAAATTTTTACCCTTGATCTCTATTAAAAGTTAATGGACAACCAAATCTGGTAATAATATTTCCATATATAAGTTTTGCAGCTAATTCACTATAATAGGTTTCGGTACTCATTCCTAATCATTTCTTCTTTTTGGCACTCATTCCTTCTCGTGCTTGTCCATTTTCCAAGAATTCTGCTATCTCTTCTAGTTCGATAGGTACAACTTCTATTCTAAAGAGATGTGCATCTGGTAGATCATCTTCAACTCCTACCAGCTTCTCTCCCATGTCGATTCTTGACAAGTGGTCGGGTCCGAACTACAACTTCAAATTCAAATTCTTGAAATAACTGCAACCAATGACATATTCTTCCATGATGTAGAGGATTATTTACTAGATATTTCAATTCTTGGTGATCGGTGTAAAATATAAAGGAGTTAGCTATTAGAGAATGTCTATATTTTTGAAGTGCAAAGACCATTTCTAATGCTTCCCTTTCTGTCATGGAGTAATTACGTTTTACCTTGTTTAATTTTTTGCTATTGTATACAATTGGATAGTCCATTCCGTCATCTCCTGGTTGTGTCAGTATTGCACCAATTTCTATGCTGGATGCGTCGATGTCTACATGAAATTTTACTCACCAATTTGAGAATCAGAGAATAGGTGCTTCGACTATTTTTTTATTTAAAGTGTCGAATGATGCATCGCATTCTTCAATCCATTCATCCTCCTAATTTTCTCTTAATATCTATTCTAAAGGATATGTCATATCTGAGTAATGTAGAATAAATTTCCTGTAGTATCCTGTATTCCCCATTGAAAATCTGGCTTGTTTTGGGTTAACTGGAGGTTTCAATTCGAGAATGATTTTTTTCTTATGCAATCAATCTTGATGCCCTCTTTGGATATAATATGTCCTAGTAGAATTCATATAGGGGTTACTAAGATACATTTCTTTATGTTAAGTGATAGTTGAATTTGTCGAAATATTTCTAACCTTAGCCTTAGCCATTTGCTGTGATCTTTTAACATGGAGTAAATCGTCTAATCATCAAAATATACACCCATTGTTTTATAGATGTATTCCTGGAATGCTTTAACTACTATTCTTGAGAATACAACTGGTGCACTTTTCATACCAAACAAAATGACTTTATAAGTGAATTAGCCAAAATCACACATCGATGTTGTTTTGTTTTGATCCTCCTTGGAAATCGGCACTTGATTGGACAATCCTCTAAAGAGTGATCGCCAACACCACAACTGGTACAAAACTTGAGATCGGTTCAATCTTTGTATGGACAGTTAGCATGTCGATATCCTTCATTCAAGCACATGTAGCACTAGATTGGTCGTCGTGGTCTATTTTCCCAATTCCCAAATAATCGACCTTGACCTACATATCCCCCATGACTATTATTATCATACCAGTGCCCATACCTTCGGCCTTCTTATCTTTGATTACTTTGTTCATTTTGGTCATTGTTATTTCTTGTAATATTATCGTTATTGTTCTATGCAACAAGATTTATTTGGTAGACTGATTGGTAGTTCTGTTGGTTCTTCAAATTTAGGTGACAGTCAGCTCTTGGGTGGATTTTGAATTCACATATTGTGCACCAGGAATATTTTTCATTTTTCATATTGAACGGACAATATTTTGTCACATGTAGACCGTGTTCCTGATATATGTCGCAAAATTATTTCGACTAACAAAGTGTACATCTTGTCTACTAATGTCTTGTCGGAAATTATCTTTAGTATGTCCAGTCATTGAGCATTTTGTACACTAGACATCTCGGAACTTGAGGTTTAGATCCCGTAGCAATTTTTGCATTATCTCTAATTATTCCTCGATACGGTTATCAACGAGGTGCACTAGTTAATCCTCATCCATTTCTACCTGCAACGCCTTTGTAAGTGCATCTTCCTATGTATTAAACGTGTCTAGTCTAATGCACATCTGAATATTTTGTGAAATCCCCACAACAAACCATTGGATGAGTAATTATTCGTCTATGTTATAATCCAGCTAGCTGAGTAGGTCTTTTAGTATTTTGTCATACTCTCGGATAGTCTTTGTCAGTTTCTGGACTGTTGTTTTTAATTTCTTTGCAGCTAGATGCTTTGCATATAGAGTCTTGAAGAATGATAGAAATTGCTGCTTGATTTCTAATTTTGTGGCATTCACCATTTTTTTGGTATAGGTCATATACCATGTAAGTGCCCGCTTTCGCAGAGTACCGATGAACTATGCCATCTGTCGATCCTCATTTGTAACAGTGTTCGCTTCCTAGGTCGACTCACAAATAAACCAATGTCGTCTAGAATATTCATCGCCCTCATAGAGGGGTGTGTGTGCAGAGATGTGCACCATGTCTCCGGAGTTAGTGTCTCCTTTAGGAAGCAGTGGAGGGGGTGGTGGGATACTCCCTACAACACTATTTTTTTCACATTTGTATTCGATGAAATTTTCGTTTACGTCGAAGGTTTTGTTTGTAATTGTCAGATCATTATTGACAATTTGTCGATCTATGTCGACTCCTTATATCAATATCAAAGCGAACTGTTGTAACTGGGATATCCTTTCTTGCAAATTTGACTCATCTGTATTCTCTAAAGTTGTGATTGGATGGGGGGTTGCTCCTTCATGTCCTAGGAAGAATAAATGGATACTGCGGTTAGATGGGTATGAATGAAATGTAACCCATTTTCCTTCCTCCAATTAGAAAATTATAATATGGTCGCCATCATTTCCTTCACCATCTATTCGAATCCATACACCGAACTCACCAACTCATAGTCTTAGGTCTTCTTAAACAATGTCCTGCACTCAGAGACTCTGGTTAGAATTTATCAGAGATTGAGGACTAATATTTTGGGGTATATTAATTTGGAGAGCTTCATGCTACTCTATCCACAAATATTCTTCCATCAGAGACACTTCTTCATCTAATCCCTCTTCATTTTGATCATGACCCTAATTTGGTGGATTCCCCTTATGTTCTGTCACTTTATTGGTCATTCTTCTCTAAAGCATGTCGGCATGCTCTGTAAGTTATTCCCTTCTCTTTTCCCTCTTCTCTCTTTCTATATTCTGTAAATATGGAGTGTTTCTATGAGTCATTATCTGAATTATTTCCTTCTTGGACCTACTTTTCATTCTTGCCAGTGGCATCTTTGCGGTCGACTAGAATTCCTCTACTCTACCCCCAAAAAATGATCAACTACCCCCCATATTCGACCATATTCTTTAGTAATCCTGGGTGGAATTGTTTATTTTCTTAGAAAGTACTCCCACTCCCTTTCTTCAAAAAATTATTCCCACACTTTTTGTTTTGATGCCCAGTTAGTGTTAGATGGTGGTTCTATTAATAACAGATGAGGCTCGACAATATGTCCTGCTCCCCTGTTGATCAGGAACTTGAAAAAAAGAGTTGGTAGTGAACATATAAATTGTTTGGTGAAGTCGTTATAGAACCTCTCTTGGATGCTTTCAACAAATACTCTTTCTTCCATAAAACATTTTTCACAAAAATCGTATGCAATTCTTTCAAACCACCCCGACAAATTTGTACGACCACATCTTATTAGTTTTTGGAGTAACTCTTTGTCTTTAGTTTCTGTTGGATTTTTCTTCTAGTATATTCTTTAGAGACTGTGGTACAGAGTCGACAAAATTCTCATGTGTCTCAGAGAATAACTTCTCCTTAGCTTGCGCAACAATCAGTCTATTTCTCCTAGCTCAATTATGCAAATAGTTCACAATTTTATGCTCCCACCAATCCTTAATATCCTTCTCTGAGATCATCTGGTCATAGGCATTTCATTCGTATGTGTACTACTGGAAATAGAACCAATGTTGTAATCAATCATATTCCAAGGTTACCAGTAATACACATAAAGAATCATATAAACATAAAAGATGCAAGAGACAAGAATAGTGGATAGAATAACCTATTATATTACTCAATACACATGTGGGTTCATACAATAAACCAAATCAAGTTCTTATCTGGCTCAACAGACTATATATACATTTACAAAATAGTTATAGTAACCACCTGTTGGTTCACCCAACCAACACGACCAATAAGGTCAACATAATCTACAATTAGTTGACTAATGAGTCTAATCAGATAAACCAACTAGCTCCTCCAACAAGGGCCTAGATGAAAGGAATATTAAGTATTAGAGAACATGCAGTAGTACCATAGTTACGTAGTTAGGGTGTGTAACAAAATGGTCTTGTATTAAACATTTACCAAGGGATATATGGTTTTATGTCAGAACTTTGAAGTCCAGGAATATAGTATTTCTAAGGATTAATCCAACCTCTAACTAAATTCTACTACCTTGTCACTAAGACCCAACAATACTATAACTACACTTTTAGATACTTAGTATTAGTATAACTACACCCATGCTTATAAGTCCTCAAGATAATTAAATCAATTCGTGGGTTATATGACCTCTATGAAGGAGACTTTGTCAAATTTCCGACATCTATGTAGTGAAATTTGTCGTTGAATATCCATTAAATATGACATTTATGCTACACTACCAGTGACTTCAATTTGTGGGTTATATGACTTTAGGCGTGTCTACAGAGAGCACAATATGAGTGTAGACCTTTTATCCAAGGAAGCACTGAACAAGTTTTTTGGGCTCCACCCTCAATGCCTCCTTGGATAAGTTGTTGGGGCTCCTTATGTTCTCCCAATGGTATTTCTACCTTAGTCATCTTGGGATTGTGGGTCTTGTCCCTCCCCTTGGGAACGTTTTTTGATACTTATCTCCACTCACATCTAGAATGACTTATTGTCAGGACTATGTACAAGTTACCTTTGATTCAGTATTGAATATCAAGGAACACCTATTTTTCTTCATGAATAAAAGTTACAAAATCTTAGAAAATGATTTTATTATATATCTTGATATCCGTAAACTATGTCTTTAGTATTTTTGGTAAATAAAATAAATTAAAAAAGATAAACCTAAAAAATTTGACAAAAACATAGTTTGTATTTTGAGATAAATTAGTTGAATAATTTTCTATGGAGCCACTTGATATCTATCTCGTGTTACAAGACTACGTGATGTATTGTTATACTAGGGAATTATTGATATTATTCAAGATAATGATATGACTATGATGTCATGCTTATAAGTCTATTAAATTTGTTTCTCAACAGATTGATGTCACTAAGATTCCATGTGTATAAGTCCTCAAGATAATGATATCAATTCGTTGGTTATCCAACATTTATGAAGGGTACTTCGTCGTATTTTTGACATCTATGTAGTGAAATTTGTCATCGGATATCCATTAATTTTGACATATGTGATATACTACCAAGGACTTCAATTCATGGGTTATATGAGTTTAGGCATGTCTACAGGGAGCACAATATGTGTGCATACTATTATCCAAGGAAGCATTGAATATGAAGGTTGGCCTCCTCTCCTTCTCGTAACTTTTAGAAGGAGAAACCATTGAGGAAGGCATGATAAAAATATTTTAAGAGCTTTTTTTATTTTTTGGCATACTCTTTTTTTGTTCTTTCGAGTATGGGACACATTAGCATTTTTATTGATTTAGCTGAGAATATAGATTTTTTTTCATCCCCTAAGGGTTTTTTTTCTCCACCCTCGATGCCTCCTTGTATAAGTTGTTTGGGCTCCTTATGTTCTTCCTTTGGTATCACTACTTCAATCATCTTGGGATTGAGGTCCTATTAACCCAATATACCTTAAATTTTATAAACTCTATTCAGTAGATAATAAATTGTTCTCGAAACAAAGAGGAGTAGATTAAGGTATTCCAATTTAGGATTATATAGTCCTGCACATGTTTAAATGTCTATTTATTTGATTAATTATTATTTAGTCATATAAAATTTTAATATTTGATGATTTCTGTAAGCCTTGGAAAAGGAAATGCAAATCATGTGGATGCATATTAAATCATCACCAAAAGAGGGTATGGTAGTTTATTTATTCAATATTTTTATTTATTCATTTATTTAGAGAAGGAACATATTCATTTCTCTCAATTGATTCATATTTAATCCATTGAATATCACTACACTGATGCTACTCTTTCTCAGTGATAGAGGAATATAAAATGTATATATATACTTATATTACATTTATATGCTTCCTCCTATCATAATGAAACAAACATGTTTGTTTCCTTCCACAATCAAACACTATTACAATGTAGTGTTGTTGACTTACAATTATAAAAGAAAGAAAAAAAATAGTTGAGATGCAAAAGGTGAGGAATCTTTATTCCACCAAAATTTCTCAAGACTCACACCTACCTTAATCCAGTTCAAAAAATATGCTTGCACATGAGATACAATCACCACCACTTAACCATTGAACCAAGACATCATACGAAATTGTACATAATTATTGACCTTATTATTATTCTATCTAATTTCCACCAAACTTCATGTTCATATTATACTCGATATTGGATCACTAAAAATATGAACATCTCTTAAAACTGAAATTATCTACTTTTATACTTTGGGTTGAACAAGTTTCATTGGATTTGAAACTAGAATCTCATGCACAAATCTACAATGTGTATCCAAATATACTTTTATATTTAAAGGAACATAACATATCTAAAATAAAAAATTTCCAAAATTGTGAATCTTGAAATTATGAAGGTACCTGATGAGAGAACTCAATACTAGGTCTCTAAAGTGTTCATTGTGCAATTTTTAGTAAAATTGATCAAGTTAAAATTTTTTTTTTTTTTAAATAGCAAGATGAAGACTCTAAAAGTTCTCATCTGATTTTCTTCATCCTCCCATGCATCCT
Source organism: Pseudotsuga menziesii (assembly GCA_001517045.1). NCBI lineage: Eukaryota > Viridiplantae > Streptophyta > Pinopsida > Pinales > Pinaceae > Pseudotsuga > Pseudotsuga menziesii. The sequence goes on from LPNX010053394.1 coordinate 17,828, forward strand.
CCAAAATCTAAAAGTGAATTTGATGCATGGTAAAAAATGTTGAGAAATGGTTTGGGAGCCCAAACTAAAAGCTTGGTAAAAAATATATATCTAGAACCTCGCATTGAAAATTTTCCAAACATATATACAATGAAACACTAAAACAAAATCTGGTGGAAACCAAGATTTGCAAAAATATACCCATGTGACCCACTTCTTGCATGTGGCCTGGTTAACTCTATAATGGCCCAGTACTTGCATGTGACATAGGTATGTGTAAGCAGTGGGTCACATGGAAAGTATGGGGTGAACTAACATGCAATTAGTGGGTAATTGTGGATTTGAAGGTGATTTACATAATTATGGGATAATTCTATCATTGTGAACCTAGTTATCTTGAGTCTTCCTTCTAGTTCTTTTGATCCCTCTTGAGTCCTTTATTTCCATCCTTATTTATCGTACCAATAAGGTTTAGGTTTTGAACCTCAACATCTTTGGTTTCTATTGTTTCCATTCTTGTTTCATATTAAACAAAGTAATCCCATAGTTTTTCAAAAGTTGGAAAATTATCATGAGCACATACACCTCAAACAAACATGCCCCAAGATGTATGGAACCCTTTCATAGTTATCCACACTAGCTCACCCTCATGCACCAAATCTCTTATGGTTGCAAGTCAATTTCTTAAATTGGTGATATTCATTACATATCTCACCACCATATCAATATTTCTTTTGTGTACTAGGGAGCTTATTTTCAAAAGCATCCAATGGGATATGTTCATGCTCTGATATAGATTGATTGAAGGATCACACATATCCTTCACCTTCTTCTTATATATTTTGTGAGGGATCAAGTGATCCTTCATTTAATTAAAGATGAATCACTTCACTCTATCCAACTTCTTATTATGTTCTAACAATCCCTTGGGGTTAGTGGGAGGTGTGACATCCTTATCCACAACTTATACATACACACTTTATTTGGGTCCTTATTCAACTTTACAAAGCTTATTCTATAATTCATATATGGTAGGCCTCATAGTAAAATTTTGTGGGCATGAATCCATTTCCAATAATGGATGGGTATGCTCAAAAAAATCGTTGAAAGTTCAACACCTACAAAATTAGAGTTGAACCATTTTGAGCCAAAGAGGTGGGTGGCCACTAGTATCCTTTCTCATAGCAACAAAATGATCAAAGAAGCACATATAGTTTCTAACTTGTTCATAAATCTTCATTGTTGATCTCCATCAACTTGTCTAGTTCTAGAAGAACTTACAACCTTGCGAGTTTGATCCATATCAAGTTCGTATGGCCTCATCCTCGTCTTGTTCGAACAATAAATAAGAGTAGACATTTCATGTCTCTTTCAATCATGTCATGGATGATTTTAAGGCTATTTTTATAAGCCCTTCTATGGATTATATTTTTTATATTCCCTTTTGTTGGGATATTTTTTTTTTAATTTCTTTAGACAACATCAATACATTGTTGTGTTTTCATCATTAAAGTTGTAAAATTCCATTGTTGGTTTAGCATTGTCATCACAACATTTTCTCTTTGCATTGATACAATGATGCTTTTATGTCGCAAAGTGAGATAGTTATTTGTTGTTGGTACAACATTCTCATCACAATGCTATGAGGTTTTTTTTTCTTGTTGAGGTTATTTCCTCACAAGATCAATAGCCATTCATTTTTTCCTAGACATTTATGTGATGCAACATTGACATTATTTCTTGACAGAAGGATTTTCCAAAAATGTATAATAGTTGCTCTCTAGACACCTTTGTGTTGGCCATTCAAGATGAAACATTGCAACATTGACACTCGATCATTGCAATATCATCGTGTTTCCATTGCAATAGTGACGATATGCCATTTCAATCATGACAACCGCTCGAGAAAAAATATAAACCCATAAGAACCCAAACCAGACCACGTGACATGTCTTTGTTAGTCAGTATTGAGACCTTTTTTTTCCATGTCGCAATATCAATGAAAAAAGAAAGATGAAAAATACTAGTTTCTTTGATTGCAATTACAACATAAGACCATAGCAAAATCAACATATGGGCATCAAAAAAACCATAACATGTTTTAGTGACCAAGAACAATAATCATTATAATTATAATTACAGATATAAACTCAATTAATCTAGTTACCACTCTTATAATAAATATAACAAAAATTAACCCAATAGCCCGTAACTTTTATAAACCCAATCCTATGGCCATTTTAGTGGATTGTGCAGGCATTTCAGAGCTACACACATTACCATTTCTGACTTGTCACTCAAATTAGCCATGGTGAAAACTTTCTTGTCTTCCAATCTTTACAATGTTGATATATTTTTCCATGATGACAACCACCTCCCATCACTTATCTGATGTGGGAATTTTAAAGTTTCTGCAGACATTGTATAGTTGGCTGGTGCAGACAATTTAGTGTCTTGTAGGAGTTCTTGAAGACCTACAAACATATTCTCCAAGTATTGCAGGTATTTTTATTGCAAACTATTTTTGGTGTAGGGATTATTCTCACTTTCATGCATGTTGTGGGAATAGTTTTAAACACCATCAAAAACTTTTTCAATATTGCAGGCATTGATTTAATTGCTTGCATGCATCTTTGGTGGGCATATTTTTCTTTAACTCGGTAAATTTAGCTGATATGAAAAGCATATTTATACTAATTAGACTTTCAACCTCATGAGTCCTTCTTATGAGATTTGAGGACATTTTGATTCTATCTAGTGGGAATTATGCCAAAGCCTGTGGACATAATTACTTTGTGTTTGTGGATTGGTGCATGCACATTTTATTCCCTGAAGTCATCATTTTTTATTATGCGTGCATATAACCAATGCATGTTTCCCAAAGGCTGTTGTTGTCTTCTCACTATTTCTTTTAGTGATCATGCTTTTAATTTATCAGGCAAGAATTATATTGATTCTTGAAGACACACCTTTTAATTGGCTGCGGGCATCATCACCTTGTGGACAGTTTCATGCCATAGTGGACAGTTTCATTGTATAACTCAAATTCATGCCATAGTGGACAGTTTCATTGTATAACTCAAATTCATGCCATAGTGGAAAATTTCATTACATAACTCAAATTCGTGCCATAGTGGAAAATTTCATTACATAACTCAAATTCGTGCCATAGTGGAAAATTTCATTCCAAATATGGGAACTTTCTTATTGCTTGTGGTAATTCTCATCAGTCAGTGTATTTCTGAGTGAGCAGCGGGCATATCATGAAGATCCTATGTGAATTTTGTTCCTCATATTTTGCACTTCTCTCCAAGTATGTTTGTCATTACATGCATGTTAACGTTTTGCAATCCCTTGCATTCATTTTAAAAACATTACTTAGCTTCCGTGAGCATCTCCCATGTCTTCAAACAATAATCTAGTACATTCATAAAAGGTAAGCATGCATTTTCTTGCATATTGCTCCCCCTATCAACATTCCAACTTCATCACTTATTAAAATTCATTAGTTTTCTAATTCAACCACAATCCTTGGACCTGATGTTTCCTTGCAAAGCCATTATTTTCCTTTTGAGTTCATTCTCCAATGATGAACTCATGGTAAACTCAAAGTCTTTATATGAATTCAAGTATGGCTTGCCATATGGAAGCCATGTTAATTTGTACACTCATATACTTCATTCAAGTTTAGAAAAAGATTTTTCTTCACCCATACCTTAGAGCGGTCCTCGTTGAGATCATTTCTCCTTTGTCTTTCAAAAATGTTTATGTCATCCTTCTTCCAGGGATCATTTATTGAGCTATATGTTAGTATTTTCATGAATTGTCTTCTCTTGTTATCTTTCTAAATTAGACTTCCATATTCCAATTTCATTGTTTTGGTCTTCTATCTCATCTTCCAAACCTTTGTTCTTAGGTTTCATTCTCATGAACAAAGTGTTTGTATTCTCTTTGTATTTTTCAAATGATCTCAAAATTTCCTTCTTGATTCTTGGATTTAATTTAAGATCAATATCCAAAAATGTGCTCATAGATGCATTGCTATCTTTCAACAATATTTCTTGTTCATATTCTGTAAGTATAACTTCATCATCATTACGTTCAGAATTTTCATCTATTGAATAGTGTTTACAATCACTTGAATATGAAGCTTGTACATGATTTTCTCCTTTCTTTTCATCCTTGACTTTTGTTTCCTTTTTTATGTCTTGATTCTTCCTTTGTCACTAATGGTTTGTCATCAATAAAAACATTGCTCATCAATAAATATGCATGTTAATAAGGGGGAGAAGATAACTCAACCAATCAAGAAATATTACGGCTTATTGAAAACAGTAATGAACAGACTACTAACATCTCAGGGGGAGAAACTAATCTACATGCAAGGGGAAGAGTATTCAAGAATCCAATTTGTTTTTTCTTAGTCATTGTGAATTGCTTATTGGACATGTATTTCACCCTTTGTCACTAATGTCAAAGGGGGAGAGAAATTGAAGATTGGAATATTTTTGCCATCAATGACAAAGGGGGAGTTTGTTGAATATGGTTGTCATTGATGACAAGCCATTAATGAAAAAGGTTGAAGTGATGACATAGCAAGAAAACAAAGGATAATGCCATGACATGGCATGAAGAACCCTGTATGTGGGAATTGGAGCCATTGGAACACCTAATGAGCCAAATGACCCATTCTGTGGTTGTTACAGCTGATTTTACCACACATGATAGATCACATATTTATGGCCTTTCGTGTCCCTCTGCAGACTCTTTGGACACCATGGACTATTTTTGTACCATTGATGTTTCCAAGATCATCCCTAAAAACACCTGTTATTTGCCATACGTGACTTTTAAACCATTTCTCGCGTATATACGCAGATATGACCCTTAAACCTGTGTACATCAAGATGTGTGCAAAAGGCCAAATAGTTTTGGAGTTTTCCTTGATGCGGATCTGAGTCACTTCTCTCTTGGCCTTCCATATGCCTTGAGATCGCTTGGATTTGACCTTCCATTACCCCATTGAAGCACTATATAAGGAACCCTTTGGATACATTGAAGGAGAGGAACTGAAGAGCAAGAAAACTATAGCCCATTGTTGTCGTAGCTTGCTTATACTTGAGTATACATCCCTTTGTCCCTTGGAGCACTTGATTTTCTTCCCAAGATTTCCTTTTCTTGTGAGCTTGCTATCAAGAGATGGAGGATTGAGGTGGTGGAGGCCTAGGTGGAGGACTCAGTTTCTCTGGCTCATAAACGTGTCGACAGAGGTTGTCATTCTTGTAATCTCTGATTTATATTAATAGAAATATATTTTCGTGTCCAATGATGTGCATTTAAATGAATATTGAATCCATGGATGCTTTTAATTGCGTATACATTATTGATTATATATGCTAGAGTAGGTCTAACACAGTTATATAGCATGCTTGTCTTGTTTGTTGATTGTTGAGAGAGAAAATTGTTAACACAAGCGGGATTGGAAAAAGATCAACGGGGATCTACATCAACCATTCAGAATAAGGCATGTTTCAAGATCCTTTAGTGTTAGATGTTTATTTCTCTTGCATATTGGGAAGGGATTGATTTCTGCGGTTACTCTGTCTATTGTGGTACCCCAAGCCATAAGAATTTTTCTCCGTAATAGAATTGGTGACCATACTAGGGATGTTCCTTGTTTTTATTTGGGGTTTGGGGGCACAATGTGCTTGATATTCTTGACCTGCTCTTTGTTTCTCCTTGTTTCTATGTTGCATTTTATAGTATGTTCATCCATTGACACTCCCCTTTATTGGTTTGACCCTTGGCTTGCTCATTGTCTTCTCTGTATACGTAGGTTTTTGGCCAAAAGTTGCGTATATACGCAACTTTTCTTTAAACAGTCGCGTACATCCTCCCTTTTGGTGAGTTTGATGTTGTGGTAAGTTGCTCGGTGGGTTGTGAGTGTGGTTGGGTCTTCCTTAGTTTTGATGTTGTCTGTTGGATGCTTCTTTTGTGACCAGAGACTGCCTTTTCATTGATTTTTCTTTGAAAGTAGTTTTAGTCATTTATCCTTTTTGTTTTTCCATTAGTGCATTACTTTTTTGTCTCGGTGTCTTGCTGGGCTTGTGTTTTATACTTGCTGCGAATACTAAGAGTTTTAGATGACTTTTATTGAATTTTTTATTCTTTGATATTGAAAAATACAAAGTAGTTGCACTCTTAGTTGCACCTTAGATATGGATTTGAGGAGGTACTTGCATTGGATTGCTTGTATGAGAGTTGTGTTTATGCTTTCATATAGGAAGGATTGCATTGGAATTAAGAAAGGGATATATATTTATGCATCTCATGTAGTGGCATATGTTGTTTTTCATTTGACAAAGATTGCACTTAGCATTGTTTGTTATGGTGTGCACTTTTATTTCAATGCTGAGTATTCATATCACTAGTTGCATGGTCATTTCCCTTTGAGTAATTATAGCCAATTAAAATCAACGCATAATAAAATGAATTACACTCTTTTCTTTTATAGGGTGCATCAACAAGATTAGGTTTTAGAGTCTTGGAATAGATCATTGTGAGTTAATTATCCAAGACTACTAAACAACAACAAGTAGGTGTCTATCCATGTGAGAGTGTGAAATCCTTTATATAATTAGTGTTCTTAGGATCCTCCTCTTACAAGGGAGTTAAGCACGAGGTAGTGTGAGCGATTATGATTGGGATGACCCTTGGTTGTAACTGAGTAGCACCGGATATATTTCTAGGATTGTATTCGTATTTGGGGGCTCTTTCAAGAGTTTTTGGCTTTGCTACCTTGCCCATATGGTCGATACCACCTACTACTATCTGCCTGAGCATTGGTTATATGGGGTGACCTTAGTTTCCTTACCTAGGTATCACAGGGGGTACTTCCAGAGGTTATTCTGTGGGTGTCCTGGCCAGGTAGAGGTCAAACAACACATTCGCTTTATGCGTTGAAGCTGAGGCTCACTATAATTGGTTACATACCTCTTATTCTAGTGTATGGGAGTTTTGAGCCTCTCTTAGGTGAGACATACCTGCTGCATTCGGGAGCTCACATATCCCCCCCTTGGTTTTCTTCTATTTTGGCTATATATTTTCTTAGGAGTGTACTCTTTGTGCACTAGTTGGCCTTTGGGATCATAGTTACTTGAGTATATTTATGCTCTCTTGAGTTTGGGTCCTTTTATTTTCGGCATGCCTGGTATCCTATCACCCATCCTTGGTCCTAGTATGGACCTTGGTGTTGGACGTGGGGGCATCATAGCTCCTTACCATGCTCATATACTTGGGAGTAGTCATATTCTTCCCTCTACTACATTTGTGGAGGATGTTGACTCCCTTATCTCAGTCTTTACACCGGTGGTCACCCTCACGAGGGTGGTAGTGGATGTCTGAATGTTGGGTCTACACCTTACTTTCCTTGTTATGTCCCATCGTTCACCACATTGCTTCCTTTAGGTGCTGTTGTCATGATCATTCCTCCCTATATCCTATAGTTTGGATTATTTATTGACTATTTTGGGTTGTTTTAGAATAATATGGTTGTCATGTAGGGTCCAGTTTTTGTACACTCTCTCCAAGGTTTTGACCCGTTCATTCCTATCACAGGTATTATGTATGAACTGGCATATAGGTTAGGATTTCATATCCGCTTGCATTTGGAATGACCTTTTGACCGCTTCATTATAACCTTAGGTACGAACCCATTCTATCTTGTCATGGAACCTTCTTGTTGCTTTTAGAAGTGACATGATGTGAATCGTAGAGCTTGACCATACATGGGTACTCTAGTTAGCTCATGTTTTGCATTTTGTACACATGCTGATATTTTTCCTTTAGGGTTGGGGAGTCCTTTGTATACTACCGCCATGACTTTGCGCAAGAGCCTCATACTCATCTTGATCATTTTTCTAGTCTTTTCCCTAAGACTCCCTTATGTCAAGTTGTTATTGCATTATCATGAGTTTTGCTTGCCTTATTGAGCCTTATGTCGGCTTCCCTGACTTTGATTATCAGCCATATAGCCCAAGATTGTCTCATGTCTAGCCAAGTAGAGCCATTTTATATATATTTTGTAGCTTGATTCCCCATTTTTACCGAGAGGAGACTTTCCACCGAGTGTCGTTATCCTACACATATTTCCCTGCATTGAGCATAGGTATGTTCCGCTGCTTGGAACTAGTTTGTTTGCCCCTTGACACTCGTATCCTCCTAGTTTGTAACTATAAATCACTTTTATTCTTTTCAAGCTTTTCAAAATATTTGAAAAAGTCCAAAAAAAATCAAAAAACCAAAAATCTGGATAGGAAAAGATGTTATCTTTGGCAGCAGTCAAGTCATGTCACCTTCAAATAGAGCATTGTATATCACATCCGTTGGTTGGGTTAATAGTTTGACTTTAGGAGTTGTAATCATTTTTGTGAGTTTATATCCACCGACTGGTTAAGCTTCCAATCCCTATGGAGCCTCTATCGATGCCTCCTGTGTCGCAGAGATGTCCCGTTTTTTGTATATCGAGACTATGCTCCCTACATTCAGTTACCATTCACTTTTATGCTCTTGCTCGAAGGAATTTGAAGCCTGAGTCGGCCATTCCTCAGTTTTCTTGACTTTGCATGTCGGCCATTCTCGGTACTAGTACTGGTTTGTGCACATTATGATCGAGTCCTTCCACATTATACAGCTTTGTTGAGTACCTCGTGTTGGATGATGGGGGATGCCTTAATTCCCTCCTTCCAGTGGATTTCATCCCATCGACTTCAGATCATTTATTCTAGGATAGGAGTTTAGAGTCATTTTGAGTGCCTTGAGACTTGCAGTCATCCGTGGCAGGTTCTCTCGCCATCGACAGTTTTGGGAATACATCAATGTCCCTTGGTCGATGGATTCTTTCAAGTGTTCCACCTCAACACATTTATTCACACTTGTTAGATTGCACTCTAGTACCTTGATTCCCATTTTCATTATCGATGGGTGATATCGCGTCTGTTAACGGTATACATCAATGACTAGTAATCAGACGATGGACTACTATGTTCGACCTCGACACCTTTATTCACATAGTAGGACATGTACTCGTAGCAGATTGTGTAGAATACTTTCCAGATTGGTGACATTTTTTATATGCTACCTCCTTGATCGTGCTAGTGTTAATGAGATTTCAACTCTCGTGACTTGATTCGAGTGTCACATCAGATATCTTTATCCATTATGGAGATCATGATCCTTTGTATATCTTCATCGTGGATATTTTGATCTATCTATATTGTCTATGGCGATGACCACACATGTCATATTTTGTATCATGCCTATTCATGGCCATTGTACTCTTATGTATCTGGGACTGCTATATGTACTTGCAGTCATATGTAGATATATTTGTATCGTATCGTTGGATGGCTGGTTCTTCCACCTATTTCTTCATCACTCCACTTCTGGGACAGACTTATAATGTATTTTGGCCATCATATCACCCCTCTGACCTCACACATTAGGGGGCATCTGTTACATCTGATTTTACCACACATAGTAGATCACATATTTATGGACTTCCCTGTCCCTCTGTAGACTCTTTGGACCCCATGGACTATTTTTGTACCTTTGATGTTTCCAAGATCATCCCTAAAAACACCTATTATTTTCCATACATCACTTTTAAACCATTTCTCATGTATATACATGGATATGACCCTTAAACCCGTGAACATTGGGATGTGTGCAAAAGGCCAAATAGTTTTGGAGTTTTCCTTGATGTGGATCTGAGTCACTTGTCTCTTGGCCTTCCATATGCCTTGAGATCGCTCGGATTTGACCTTCCATTACTCCATTGAAGCACTATATAAGGAACCCTTTGGATACATTGAAGGAGAGGAATTGAAGAGTAAGAAAACTATAGTCCATTGTTGTCATAGCTTGTTTATACTTGAGTCTGCATCCCTTCGTCCCTTGGAGCACTTGGTGTTCTTCCGAAGCTTTCCTTTTCTTATGAGCTTTATATCAAGAGATGGAATATTGAGTTGGTGGAGGCCTAGGTGGAGGACTCAGTTTCTCCGGTTCACAGACGTGCCGACAGAGGTTGTCATTCTTGTAATCTTTGATTTATATTAATAGAAATATCTTTTCCTATCCAATGATGTGCATTTAAATGAATATTGAATCCATGGATGATTTTAATTGCTTATACATTAAATGTTTTTTTTTGATGTGGATCTGAGTCACTTGTGTCTTGGCCTTCCATATGCCTTGAGATCGCTATGATTTGACCTTCCATTACCCCATTGAAGCACTATATAAGGAACCCTTTTGAGACATTGAAGGAGAGGAATTGAAGAGCAAGAAAACTATAGTCCATTGTTGTCGTAGCTTGCTTATACTTTAGTCTGCATCCCTTTGTCCCTTGGAGCACTTGGTGTTCTTCCCAATATTTCCTTTTCTTGTGAGCTTTCTATCGAGAGATGGAGGACTCAGTTTCTTCGGTTCGCAGACATGCCAATAGAGGTTGTCATTCTTGTAATCTCTGACTTATATTAATAGAAATATCTTTTCTTGTCCAATGATGTGCATTTAAATGAATATTGAATCCATGGATAGTTTTAATTGCTTATACATTATTGATTATATATGCTAGAGTAGGTCTAACACAATTATATAGCATGCTTGTCTTGTTTGTTGATTGTTGAGAGAGAAAATTGTTAACACGAGCACGATTGGAAAAAGCTCAATGGGGATCTACATCAACCATTCGGAATAAGGCATGTTTCAAGATTATTTAGTGTTATATCTTTATTTCTCTTGCATATTGGGAAAGGATTGATTTCTACGATTACTTTGTCTATTGTGGTACCCCAAGCCATAGAAATGTTTCTCCGTAACAATGGTCATTTGTGTCTTAATGGGGTTATGAAGCCTCTTACCCTCGCTTGTGGAAGCCCTAATATTCCACACATAATGAGAAGCCCTTTCTTGGGACTTTGCTTTGAAAAAGGACTTTGAAGATACCTTGAAGCTCTTGTATAAAACAAGCCTTAAATCTTAATGGAGTACGTGGAACCTACGATGCACAATTGAAACCCTCGACGATCATTGTTGTGGTAATATGTCTAGTGGGATGTTGGTGAATTTGGTCTAGTATACCACTTGATGATATGTTTATTTGAAGCTCCTTACACCTTGTAGAATTTTTCTTAGTTGGATCTAAGAAAATACCGAGCCGAGTCTTGGAATATAAGTAGGTGCTTCTAATTCAATAGGTGTCTAATTACCTCACGATTGTATCCAGTTGAACAATTATAAAAGATTACAAAACTATATCTTGTGTCTCTTGCATGGTGTTGTTGATAACGTGTTTTAGTTACTGTATGAATTTTTTGTATTGTTGTGTGGACAGTTTGAGGACACAACGTCAAAAGGATGTTGGTTTGTTTTAGTCTCTATAGGATTTGTTGTGGTTGTCGATGTAACAATCCTTGGTAAGTGCAGACTATTAAATTTTTTCGTTGAGGATTTGGTTGATGGGGTAGGTTGATGGTATTTTTTAACTAAATATATTGTTTATTTATCGATCTCAGGTTCGACGTCCTTTTCTTTCTTAAAATTTGTATTGGTTGGAGGTATTTTTAACCTGATGGTAATTTTCTCTTATTTGCCAAGTTTTTTTCGGCCATGGTGCAGGTGGAACCAAAAATGTATTTTTTAGACCTGTCTTTCTCAAGCAAGGGGATTTTAGGAAGGCCAGAGGAAACTGAGACATCCAATAGGTCTACAACATCTACATCAACTAGATGTCATAAGATTGGAAGAAAATTCAATAAACGCATGGAATTTTTTCTCGTGGGAGGGGGGTCATGTTCGTATGAAGATGAGACAATAGGAGACATCGAGGTTCCATTAAGATACAAAAATGTAGTGAAACAATGGGTACCTAGGGATCTTCCCCAAGTCAACATAGATTTTCATGTGAATGAGAGGATATATATAATTTCACCATCGTTATTACATGGATTGGGGTTGTTTTGCATGGATGACATAAAGGTTGGTTATGGAAGATGTACATAATTGATGGAGTATGTTGGACCCTCTTACAACTATAGATATTGGATGCACTTGGTACAATATACATGAAGTATGCATAGATATGGGTTGTCAGCAAATTATTTACAACTGAAAGACAAATATCAAAATAAACAAGCAACATTGTACATTGACAGAAGGCCAAAGACAACTGAGAATATTGCAGGATTTATAAACAGTACTCAACCAGGGTCTACAATTAAGCAACCCAACTGCATATTTGAGGGGCGCGAAGGAAACCGTGTATTTTTATGTGACATTAAATCAATAGTTGTAGGGGAAGTGTTTCTTATTAATTACAATTTGAATAGAGTAGATACAAACACAGTTACTATGGATGTGGTGCATCCAACAATTTTCCCAACCTTTTATTAATTATTTTAACATATTTAGGATTTTTTATTAGTAGATAGTTATAATTTTTTTATTAAATTTTATATGTTTACATTGCAAGGAGGTGATCGGGGGAACATCACCCTAGCAGTTGGTTAGAGGAGTACACCATCCTCGAGGAAAAATGTATACATCAAAATGTTGTATTATTAAATTGTTTTAGTGAATATTTTCGTTTCATTAGGTAATTTTTTCTATTTTTTTTATGCAGGGTTCTGTCAGGGGAATCTCTCTCTTAGTAGATCTTACCATACCTGCCTCGAGGCGACAGGTATACATCGATTCCATTGTAAAAATTTAATATGTACAAACAATTCTGTTCTTATGTTTTTTCAAGATTATATTAGTTTGGTTTATATAATCTTATCTATATTTGATATAGAATGTTGATCAAAGAAGCCACCCGACTGTTGATTATACAACAATAGCCTCGGGGCAACAAGTAAACATGAATGTAATTCTACAATTTAAATACTTCAAAATTGTACACATATATAAAAGGTAGCATAATGTTTATTTTGTTATGTATTTTTTCATTTATTTAATTTCTTTCATTATGATAATGTTGTCTACTTCTTTTTTTGCAGGTGGATGATCGAGGAAAGTCCCTAGCTATTGATCAGACTGTTACCATCATCCAGGCATCAGGTAAAACTAGATGTAATTCTAGGAATCAATCATGATAGATACATTTTTTTAATATATTTTTTTGTTCATACTATTGCTTCAACACGTAAGTAATTTTTATATATTTTTGTTGCAGACCAATGATTCAATTTATGAAACAACAACACAACAATCCATAGATTTTGATATGAACGAGTTGTTTAACTATGCTGATATTGGTTCTTCTCTAGACCCGGTTAGGTGATAGAGAAGACCTTGAAAAAAATTAATGCAGATATGCTTCGTTTACTATTCATTATTCTGTAGATAGACGAGATTAAAGAAAAGGTTGAAGTGTTGCTAGAGAGATCTTAGGCCTTTAAAGTAAGTAGCAGAATCTTGAATCATAATATCAATTCATTTATAACTTTATAATTTTTACTTGTATATGATAGTGAAGTTATAATTGAATGGTTTGTGTTTACAGGAGTTTCCACGACCACATACTGGTGGTGAAGGTGGTGTTAGGCCCACTGAGTAAACGAATCCACATACACCACATACTGAACCCATGTTGTTGACTAAATAGTTGGAAACACGTTTCGTGACACCCTCGATGCCAACAAAGAGTGAAGCCGATGTTGACCAATGCACACCAAATCGTGCAGAAGAAGGGGTGGATGCAAATCTTGATAGTAATGTTGATGCTGAAGCAGCATTTCCTAGATCTTCCTATGTCACTAGCATGAGTTCAATAGAGAAAACATCTTTGGTGAACAAGGATCTCGTTCTAATAAATATAGAGAAGATTCCAGGTAATTATACATTGTTTAATTTAGTTTTTATAATTCGATTGTAATATATCGGATACTTTTTTTTCTTAACTAATGATGGCATGATTGTTTTGCAGGAAATGATTTTTTTTTATAAAAATATAAATGATTTGACCTTGGAGATCCTTGAGTCGACCATCGTCACAAGGTGGGACAGATAAACAAAATATTTAAAGGATGAGCTGACTAATTGGTTGGTTGGCCTATTCGACAGCGATACATTTGTTACAACAAAGGTACTAAAGAAGTCTAGATGACATATGAAGATGGTCTGAGATCAATATAGGGTTCACCTAAAAAGAAACCCTAGGTATGAACGCCCTTTGATGATTCCATCAAGGGAGTGGAAATCCCTAGTGGAAGATGGAAAAGAGAGGGATCTGAGAAAAGCAGAAAAGATACCACCAGGCACAGGGAGGTATGCAATACTTTCCATAATGTAATGGTAACCCTTACTATTATTAATTTTTATATTTAATTTGGAACATTTAACGTAATTCAAAACTTGATTAGGCTGCCAAACACATGAAAAACCACAAAGGAAAGACTATACAAAATTGGTTAGCACAAGCTTGGGCTTGGTGGTTATTCAAATTTGTTGGCACGAATTGTAAGTATCGAAAACCCGATAATGCATCTAAATAATAAATTGAATTTATTTTTGTTTTAATCCGACGCAAAATGTAAATTTATTGACGTTATGAAAATATGCATGCCAACCAATTCAAAGAAGTGCCCACTCATGAAGACTTGAATATTGGCTTCCAACACGGCTTGAAGCTGTTGTTGAACGTCAAAAAATCTTGTCTAGGCATACACGGTCTTCTAGTGATCCATCTGGTGCACATGTATATAAAATCTATATCATTTAATGAAAAAATATTAATTTTCATGCAATCTATTTGTTATAAACATTTAACTTAAAATATTTATTCTGTTTTTAGAAAGAAAGAAATGAACCCCTTAATGTCGATGATGGACAATAACCAGTCGAGGATCATGCTTCGATTCCTGGTAATGAATTTATTCATATGCTACAGTTTTGTATAGATAATTGCAAATGGTGAACATTAATCGTACTTCTCCATATTTCAACTGCAGAGCATGTAGATGGTCACACTATACAAGTTGAGCTAGGACAAAAAAATGAAGAACATGATATGCCCACACCAGGTAAAAAATCACCTTTGTAATGTTTTTTCAAATGAAATACTTGTAATTATAAAAACAAAAATAAATTAATGCAAAATTTTCACATTATTGCAGCAATTCCGAGCCCCTTTCCCCAAGATCCATGTGGCCAGTAGTCTACTAGGGAGACATCAGGACAAGTTGACGAAGAACGATGAACCAGACGAAAAATTCCAGAATATGTGCTTCTTGCTCATTTTGTAAAGAGAAGAAAAGTAAAAAAGAAGTGACTGAAATTTTTTTGAGTAATTCTTTTTTATAATACAATGTCAAGCATGGTTTTTTCTGTTATTTAATGAATGAATGGTTTAATGAATGGTTTTATTGGCTATTGAATGAATGACTTCTTTAATGAATGTTTTTTTAGCTATTGAATGAATGAATTTGCACTAAATTTCTATTTGCAAGTAGATGCATTGGGTTTGTGGAATTGAGATTGATGTGAGGGTGGGGGGGAGGTGCCATAAGAGTTTCCGCCTTCACGTGGTTGGCCCTGTTTAGTAGAAAATATTAAATTATTCTCGAAACAAATAGGAGCTCAATGAATGGTAAGGAATTATACATTTCCCATAGTTATTTATATAATTGACATGTTTAAATTTTACTATTGCTATTTCACTCATCCATTGGAACTTGTTACAGATAGCCTTGGGAAACATTTTCATATTTTAGAGGAAAAATTGGCGTTTTGATGTGATCGATGGCCTTATATACTTACTGTTGTGGTTCTCCATGTTTCCTCTAGTGATCTCTTATTACCAGTTATTTTACTTGAATATTATTGTAATTTACATTGTTAAATTAAAAATGTTCATCAAACGTAAAAGGTTCATTATTAAAGTTGTTTTTATTCATTGAGACAAACTACTCAAACTATGTTTTTTTAGATTTAGGTTGTTATTTTCATAAACATGCAAATATTTATTTGGTGGGTCCTAACATGAAATTATTGCAATAGGAAAATATTTGTAGTATGTTCAAATTTGTTTTGAAAGGTAAATAAAAATAAGACAGTGTCAAGCTCCACAAATAAAGGTAAGTTGTACCAAGAAATTGTAAGTATCGACAACATATTCCTAATTCTCATACCTATTTTTCTTCTGTTAATTTTATTTGTATTCCATACTTGGTCAATTTGGACCATTCTTTATTTCTTATTATTTTTCCTTAATTGAATTGTTAATAGAAATGTTCAAATATGCTTAGAAGCCCAAAAACATGGACAACTTGTTTTGTTGGTTGAAAATGTTAGGTTCCTTGTTGTCAGTTTTGAATGATTTTCATTTTAACACAATCATTGTCTACATAATAGATACAATTTTTACATCTATTTAGATTGAAAATACAAACTTATGGTTTCCCAAGATCGTAAATCACTTGTGGTATTACATAAAATTTTAAAAACTCTATGCACAAGTTAGGAAATATTTAGATGAGGTCCAAGATGACTTGCAGCACTCATGTGGTTATTATTGTTGTCAATATTATTGATGTTTAAACCCATGTCAAAGCTTATGGCTCAAACATAAATCCATTAGGAACCCAAGTTCCATATTATAGGAAAAATGTGCCGAGGGAAATTAAATAATTAAAAAAACAAAGATGACAGAGGATAAGAGAAAATACAAGAGAAATGAAGGGAAAACAAACAAGAGAAATTAAGAAGGATATACTGCTAGGATTATAAAGAAGTTACAACCTATCCGATCAATTCTATGCTTACATGGGAAAATAAATTTTGGAAAATTGTTCTAATGATATTGACACAATTGTTATATTGAATTCGTAAGTCCCCTATTAGATAAAAATAAATGATATGAACATAAAATAAAACATCCTATATCTATATTCTTGTAGAAACTTGCAATCACTTCAGTATTGGATTGCACTAACCTCTTTTATGGTTAATGAATAAAGGCTCAAGATCTAAATCTTATATGAAATATTGTAGTGTTGCATAGTGAATGAAACTGAAGAGTTGAGACCAATCAAACCCCCAAATGGGCCATATAGACATTAATAGCTTCCTACTTGAGGCAACCTTATTAAGACAAATAACATTGACCAACCATACATGGCCATTTAGTTTAGAAAACAATAACCTTACATCCAGTCATCATGAATCCAATGTCATGACTTGTGTCAATTCCATTCCCTTCGCCTTCCTGCTGCTAAACTTGTCTACATTACCTTCTAGATGATAAGTTGAAGGTGCACAAATTTCCAAACAAGTAATTATAAATAATATTTACCTACATAAGCATGGAGATTCTTTCTTATATATACAACTCTGCTCCATTATTTTCCACATGCTTAACTTCACCTATTATGCTATTTACCAAGTAGAAATTTCAAGTAGGTGGCTACAGAAAGTGCCCCCCAATGACCACCTCATTCCATGTACTATCATTGTTTCCAAAATGTAATTGTCTATTGACATGAACCTTAAGAAAATGGTCTGAATATACAAGGGCCATAAATGAATGAACACCAACAATTGCATTGAAATATGATTCAATGGTAGTGAACATTACAGTGAAACCATCCAACTATGAGTAGTCAGATTACATGAAGTGATACAGTCCTACACCACACATCATGGTTCTTGGCAAAATTTCAATGCATAGGAAACACAAAGGATAAATAATGTTTATGTCAGATAGGGGCATATAATGTATTTGTTGGTATTAGATAAAGTAATGTTTTTATTAACCTTATATTAAATTTTTGTATTGAAGGAGCTAAAGAAGTATTATAATACAATCATTCTTGACTCTCAAGCTTCAAATCTAGGTTTACAAAACAAATAGGATCTTTTTGCAGTTAAAATTTTTGAATGTGCTCTTAATACCTCCTTGTTGTTGGAGATCTATTAGTTTAAGGATTTTTTTTGCAGAATTTGACATTTGGGACTCACGTATGGTAAAATAACATGGAAAAAATTTGAGGTAAGTAGCAATAAATTGCTTGATGTAGTTGGCCTATAGGAGCACTAAAATTAAAACATGTTAGTAAATATTAACATAATGTTGTGTGAAATAAATAAGATCTTATTAGGTTCTAAATTTAATGTATCTATGCCCAAAGGAGCTCCCATATCAGAGAAGTCCCTCTGAAT
The DNA here is from genome assembly GCA_001517045.1 of Pseudotsuga menziesii. NCBI lineage: Eukaryota > Viridiplantae > Streptophyta > Pinopsida > Pinales > Pinaceae > Pseudotsuga > Pseudotsuga menziesii. The sequence goes on from LPNX010053394.1 coordinate 36,026, forward strand.
GAAGTAGCCTACTAGGCTTCACATATTGAAGAGTAGTTGTCATTAAGGAGGAACCAAGCTACGTGACAAAGAAAATAATTTTACGCTAAACACTCTTTGAGGTTGTTCCTTGAGGTTCTGGTGCTTAGCACCACAAAATATAAATCAATGTAGAGCTGGATTTGGCAGTTTGCACCATACACCACGGGATATGGTTTTCATGCCTATCCTTGAAGAAGATGTTTATCGCTTTGATTGTGATGAATATGCAAGGAAAGATGCATTTCCAATTTTATCTTTTTTTGATGATAAGACTAGAGATTCTCTCTTTGATGTTTCTATACAAAAGGTGTTGCACGGGGGATTCACTTGTTGACCAATATCCTATCACGTTATTTCATATTGTGGGTTTTAAAATTATCAAAAATTGAACCAATATATTTCAGGTATTGGGGGGGATGAGGGGTTTAAGGTGGGGGTGGGTAGGGTGGTTTGTAAGGATTGAGGTATAAAAATGGGTGGGGAGGAGGTTTTAAGTATTTGGAGGGGGTTTCAACAAAAATATTTTGGGTCAATATCTCTGGAAATTAAGGGTATTCTTTAATATCCCATGATCGCAAGTGCTATGGGACAGGTTCACTAAGTGAAGTCCCAGTGAGGTGTTGTGAGTGTCTGCAAGGGAAGCAAGTTGTCACCATTGAGATTTGAGACTATTCTTTAATATACAATTGTTCACATACTATAGGATTTGTTAAAAAATACATAGAATGTATTTGTTTGTAATGGATGTAATCTCACTGATGTATTTCAATCCATTTTGGGCAGTCATAAAAATTTTCTAAACTTCCCATTTAGGCTGATATGTGTCAATCTGACATTAATGATGTAGCTTCCTCGTGGTTCTTCCTTATATGGTACCAGAGAGTTTAGTGGTTACCTAGAGAGGATAGAAAAGTGGGTGAGAAGTTTTAAACGAAAGGAATTTATGGAAAGAAATGGATTCAAATTATATACAACAAAAAAAACAATGAAAAATGGTTTAATGCTTGACCACTTCTGGTAAAATCTAAGGAATAGTGACATTGTCTTTAGGATTTTTTATCCATATTGGACTGACCACCATGCAAGCTTCATTTCAAATCCAATTGCATCAACCTAGACAATGTTCCAAAAAAGTGGGGAAAAAGAGCTTTTGAATAGGAATATCCTTTTTCCTTTGTAGAAGAAAATTTTGGCTTTACAATAAAACATGTGAATATGTTCTTTTTCATGCACTCTCATCTCTTGAAAATGAAAATTTCAAAATTTCCAAGCCCTCTTTGCCTTCTTCTTAAGCTAATTATTTCTTACAACAGTTGCATTTTACAAAAAATAGCATAGTACCTTTGCCCGATTATAGGAAATTTCAACTCAAAAATATGGTCCTTTTAACTCTAATTCAAATTCCATGTCATCATGTTTTATCTAATGAAATTGATTTAATATTGAAATACTATATAGGTCTTAAACACTTTTTTAATATAAATTTGGGGATAGGTATCATAAAAAAACTATTTTTTGTTTGTTTGTATTTTCGACATATCTCCCTGTGTTTTTACTCAAATTTTGATCGAAAGAGCTCGTTGGATGCGGAATTAAATTCCACATCCAACACATACCCACTTGGAATACTTTTGATTCCAAGTGGGTACGCGTTGGATGTGGAATTTAATTCTGCATCCAACGAGCTCTCCCGATCGAAATTTGAGTAAAAACACAGGGAGATATGTCGAAAATACAAACAAAAAGGTAGTTTTTTTCTTTTCTTCCTCCAAAATTAATAAATATTATTTTATTAATTGTTTTTAGGAGGCCCATTTTGAGTTGAAATTTCCTCTAGTAAGTTTACTAGTACTCAATCTAATTCCATATTGAACTTTGCATTCTTTTCCAATTAAATTCTTAGAGCCTAATCAGCAACGTATTGTTCCATACATGTTACATGTGCTTTGGATGGAAATCACAAATTCTTTGTTGTACAATTTGTATCTTTCATTTCAAGTTTTCTAGATTTATAACTTTGCAATTTCAATGATTAAATTCATTTATATTGAGGTGTAAAGTTTTTTCCATAAAAGGGCAAACTTGTTTCTCCACTGTATATTTTAGTAATAAGATTGGTGTTGCATGAATCTTGGCATCAGAGCTACACATATTGCATTGACTCCTTTACATTGATTCCATTATATACAATATGCTATGTATTTGCAAATAGCCAAATTGAAGCAAAGCCTATTATATCATATTAGGATATGTAATTGCATGGAATATTTAGGTAGAGCCTTGTTTAGAGGAAGTTGCCCTCCTAGACTGCATGATTGATTTATAAACGTTCCATCTTCCATCCAAATGCATATGCTTATTCTTTTATAATTAATCGATCTCAAAGTTAGTACCAACATCTCGGAGCAATTAGATCATCCACTTTATCATTCCGAGGGGAAGAGTTACTAAAAGACATAGATAAGCCATTCAAACAATCTGGTATAAACCTGCCCTTATGTTTGTCGCTTTGAAATGACCTATTATACTTATGATTACATAACCTATACATTCCATGGTTCCAACTATCTATGTTTATATCCTTCCTATAATTACTATCATCTTGCAATGGGCATAACTATTATGTCTAAAGCTTCATGTAACTTCTTTGTTTGCTTGAAGAGTCATTGAGCATTTTCGTTTTCAATTTAAAGAGTGTTGCTGCAATAACACTAGAAAAACCAAACTAGGCATTACATTTACACTATAATATAAATTCTAAAAATGGGGGAAAAAACAAAGAGTAATTTTAGTGATGATAAATAGCAAATTAGGATCCAAAATGTTCTCTGTACATGCAATTTGTTTGCGAAATTAAAACATTATGATATTCAAATCTCTATAAAAAAAATTGGCATAATGGACATCATCAGTTAGATGGTTCAAAAACACTATCTCGTCTCTAAATAGAATTCTTCAATTGGTTGATACAATGTTTAGAAATTTCTTATAGACTTCAACATGATTTCCTGAACTAAACATAGAATGTTCATTACACGTAGGTGAATGTGGCTATTTTCCCTTTAAGGATATGATTATGTAATTGTAAATGCAATATCTAAGCTACTAAACATGAAAAAAATTCTCAAATGTAATAGAAAGATTATGTAATATGAATATCTATGTCAAAATATTACATATGAATTATGTCAAATTGTCAATTTACCATTGCCATTTATAGGCTAGCAACTTTACTTTTCCTTGTTTCATCTATGACCTTTATGAGCATTGTAGCTCTATCTAGCCTTTTATCCCTTCTTTTGATAGAATCTAAAGAAGGGTTCATGTTTCATATGTTACATTCTTCACCTTTACATAAATTATGTTTAGATAAGGGACTATCCCAAAATTGCATAGGTATAGACTAATAGACTAAGGGATAGTCAAATTTGTTTATGCACCTGGAAGCTTTAGAAGTGTATCTATTCTATGATAAGCCATTCTTGGTCAACAATATTATTAATGTTCCATATTATATACTTGTTCTATAATTTGTAGTTTTTATGATAGGCCCTTCTTGACCAATAATAATATTAATGTGTTGTATCCTACATTTCTTTTGTGATTTTTAGTTTCTTTCACACTATCGACCATTAATTATACCTAATAAAAGAGAAGGAAAGAAACCCAAAACAAGTAATGTTGCAAAAAAATCAAACAACACTTCCTACCAATAGCTAGACAAGCGACCATGGAAGTCTTGACAAGCAATTACCTCCTTTTTTTAATTGCATTGAATCAAAACTTGGCCTACTATCCAGGTCTTGAAGCCAAGAAAAAAGTGTTTGATCTTTTTCAAATATGAAAAAAAAACATGCATTGAATAAAAAATATGTCAAAGCTGGTAACTTGCCCAATAGGGTTTCCCTTTTAAGAAACTCACATGTCTTGGTAAAAACTGAAAGAGTAGTTTCCTTTATGATAATTTGTTTCAAGAATTGTTAAGCATTTATTTTTCAAAATTTCATAGTTTCCTGCAAGGTAAAATATTACTACTTATGAATTTCATTTTGAAACTTTTATTGCACTGTTTGTTGGATATTTCTTTGCATTGTTTGGATCGGATCTATGTTTTTGAAGAAAGTTATCCATATAAAAAAATTGTATGTTGTAAATATTTAAGCATAGAACTTTTTCTTAACCTGCATGTTCAGCATAATGAAGATATATCATGGTGATGGATTTTGTTTGGATATGCATTATATTTTATCAATTGAAACAATAGAGAATTTATATTCTTATACATAAAATCAACATTATGAATGACATCATTTGCATTGGGTAAAGTGAAATTGTATTCTATCTAGACATGATCCTTTTATTGGTTGATCCATTGTTTGAATTTCTTGTGCGATTTTCCATAGCTTTCCTAAACTAAATGTAATATGTCAATTGAATCTCAATAAACTTTTCCATTTTCATTTTATTCTTTGTCAATTTTTCTTCAGTTGAACGAGGTCTTGTTACTATCAACAAAAAAATACATTTCTCCTCGTGCTTTCCAAATTGATTAGCACTACATAGAAAAAACTATCTAGCACATTGCATGAGTCCTATGTTCATTTGTTGATAGATATTTCTAAGCAATATTTGTTATTTTCCCTCCCCATGCTAACTAAAAAGGAAATTTCTAGTTTTCCCTTTTTACAAATTAGCAACTCCCTTTCTTGTTTGCTTAAAGTTTGTTTCCCTCTAGGCATATTGCTTTGCATGCTAACGACAAAGATCTTAACAAATCTAAGCTATGTATTTTCCCAAACAAAAATACCAAGAAGCAAGAGAGAAAAATGGATCAAAATACAAATACTCAAACACATAAAAGGTAAGAAAAATGATTAAAAAGAAAATAAAGGAAAAAATCTTGTTGTGATTTTCTTATCCCATGCATGTTTCTAATTTAAAAAAGAGGAAAAAAAATATTTTTTTGTAATTTTCCCAATTATTATACATGTTTCTAACTTCCATACCTTATCAAATGACAAATTCTAACAAGTTGCAAAATTCTTTTATTCGAAACAACAATACACATCCTTTACAAAAGATGTCAACACAAATATTGACAACTGCAACAGACAAAAGGTAAAGCTATCTCCCTTTCACTTTTCTCCGCTTACATTCTTGTTTCCACTGTCCATTGTAGCCAAAGAATTGAAATTTACTATGTACCATGAGAACCTAAAACATTTATTTTTCTTTCTGTTGCGTTTGTTATTGATTTAAAATTATAGGCTTGCAATGTATTATACAAATATTATTTTCCTCATGGAAGGTAGCTCAATAATGTATTTTTCATAGAAAGAAGATGATTGTTAGTCTAATCACATTGCACATACTCCTTATGGCATGTCGGGTCATCGATTTATCCCTAAAAGAGACCCATTTTGAATGAAGAGGGGCAATGAAAATAGTGTTGTAGTCAACAACAATTCATGCCCAAAAAACTAAGGCAACCTTACAGCTCCACATAACATGCTTAACCATTTCCAATTTGTAATAAACCATTCATGTTTATAAAGTTGGAGTGATGTAGGTGGTCTCTGGCTACTAGATTGTTATGAAGGACTAACCATCCATGTACTTCAGAATTAAAACACTACTACATTTCGATCCAAAATCCGACGGAAAAATCCGACGGCGCGTGGATTTCCTTTTTTAAACCTACCAAAAATCACAAAGATAATTTTTTTTTTGAAAATGTGGCCATAAGCGTCGCTTAAGCGACAGCTAGTCTCATAAGCGTCTCTTAAGCGACGGATAGCCTCTTAGTTCATTGTTGCAGGGTCAAGCTCTGCAGGCAAGCTTTGTACCTAATAATTTTATCATCATTTTTATGTGGGGCATTATAGCAGATTACATGTTTCTTGCGGTTGGTAAGTATGGTTGTGTGTTTGAACTTGCAGGCTTTGCAAATTTTTTTTGCATCTTTGGTGCAATCAGCAAACACAAGCTTTGATGATTTATTGGATGCTCTTCTTTCAAGTGCCAAACTTTCTCCACAATTGGGTGGTCTTGCAAAGCAAGCTCTCTATTAAATTGCTCAGTGTGTGGTAGTTCTTTGCCTTGCTGCAGGAGATAAGAAATGTGCATCTACTGTAGAAATGCTGATGAACATTCTAAGAGACAGTAGTGGTGCCAATTCGGTTAGTTCTACCACTGAAGCAATGTTGTATTGACACATTTATATGACTTATGAAAATGGCAGGATTATTCTCATGCAGATACTATTGCATCTTCCTTTGTTATAAGTTTTCCGAGGGTACTTTGTTTTGGTTTCCTAGAATATGTTTTTGAGAACATTAATATTGTTAGATGTATACATAAACAATCAAAGTTTATATAGTGCCTGAATATAAGTGTAATATATGTTAACTGATAGTTTCTCCCAACTGTAAAGTCTTATGTTGATTCATTGTTTTATATGCTTTATGACTTAATTCTGATTACATTTTCCATACATTACAGGCACGACTGCTAAATATATACCCCTATTATAAATATACCCAATTTGCAAATATTTAAAAAAAAAAAAAAATTCACTTCCATCGCTTAAGCGACGGCTCTTTATGTTGCTTATCCGACAATTACAGTTTATATCCGTCGCTTCACCGACGGCATGAAGGTTATTTTAAAAAAAAAAAATGACTAACCGTCGCTTATCCAACTGCCCTGCTGTCGCTTAACCGACGGCATGAAGGTTATTTTCTTAAAAAAATTTCACTACCGTCGAGGAACGACTGTCGCTTAACCGACGCTTTACATTTAACCGACGGTAAACTGAGGTGTCGCTTAACCGACGGTTTCTAAAGATGTCCGATAACCGACGAAAGGTTTCTGACGCTTAAAAAAAAATCATAGTGTCGTACATGCGACAGGGAAGTGTTGAAAATTTGACAATACTGCCGTCATATTTTTGGTCGAAATGTAGTAGTGAAATAAGAGTGGGAGTTCCAAATAACTTGACTTCTAGTCCATCTTGTTTCATGATCTTCAAGGGTCCACTTCTTATTAACACAATTGATAATAGCATAAATTCATTGAATCCTAGAATTATCTACTACATAAATGAGGTCCTGTAAGACCATTTCGAATCTTTCCATATAGGTCCATGAGCCTCCAAGTCTATCCATTTTTTTAAATTTAATTAAGTCCGTTGGATATACAACATTCATGAAGGAAATGTTGTCAGATATATGACACAATTGAATGGAAATTTGTTGTCGAATGTCTATTAAATCAGACGATGTGATTATACTTCTGACAAGAAATTGGAGGGATATCCATCAGATATTCAACATCTATGAAGTGAAATCTCCATCGGGTATCTGACATCCACGAAGGATATTCCTTCGACAATGCGACATCCATAAAGTGAATTCATTGTTGGTTATCTGACATCCATGAAGGACACGCTATCGGATGTCCGACATAATTGAATTGCAAATTGTTACCAGGTGTCTATTAAATATGACGGCGCAATTATACTTCCAACAAGAAATTGGAGGGATATATGTCGGATATTCAACATCTACCAAGTGAACACTCGATTGGGTATCCACTGTCCATGAAGGAGATTCCATCAGAAATTTTACATCCATAAAGTGAAGTCACCGTCGGTTATTCGACATCCATGAAGCAAACTTTATCAAATTTCCAACATCTATGAGGAAAAATTATCCGTCGAAAATGCGACCGGTGTATGTCAGAATTCTGAAGAGGTTTTTCATTGTCAGAACAAATCCAAAATTCAATTGTCGTTTAAATAAAGAGAGGATTGTCGAATTTCCAACATCAATATGTCAAAAATCATACATTTACGCCATACGGTTTTGTTTTAAAAAATGCTAGTGTAGGATATAAGCAGATGGGAGTCTAATAAGACATCAAGGCGACAAATACCCAGGTGAAGGGTGGTGTTCAGGAAACCAACAACATCGACATACTCAACCTAGTTTTTGATAGCAATACCAACACACATTCTGTTGATATGGATCAACTCATGTGATGGGGAATAAATGAACCATGCAGCCAAGATGATATTAGGATACCATATACTTGCGTTGTTAGCAAAACCAACATAGTAAGGCAAGGTAGGATCCATCTAGAACAACCAAAGAAACAAACTATGAGACTCATGGAAAAAAATGATGCAAAACAAGAAATAAAAACTATGATACATGGGTTTGTATGGTGAGCGACTTTAGGCATAAAAACTCTTGAGGTAGAGCTCGTTACAGGGATTCTTCAAGAGGAGACAGTCATTGTTAGAAAGGATATATGCCCCCTTGCCAGGACATAAATGGAGGACATAAGGCCCACACCACATGGATTCAAAATTCCCTTTTCTAGTCTTATCATGGGCTTGGTCATAAATGAGGACTAGGTCCCCCCTCGCGAAAGGTGCACAGGTGGACGTGGGAGTCATAGTGGGACTTCGACCGGGTCTTTGCTGCTTCAATCATTTGGAGAGAAGCATGATGGTCCTCATTAGTTCATTCAAGCATAAGTAGGCATTGTTATAACAGTGAAGTATCAGGTAGAAGCTTGATGACAAGGAAGAGTGATGGAATTTGGCATTCAATGGGAAAAAATCACTCTACACAGTGGACTAAGTGAAATGGGGTAAATTGATGGTGGTTTTAGTTGATGTCTGGTAGGCTCAGAGGAATGAAAAGAGAAAGTGGTTCCAGTTGGACTTGTGTTTTTTCACCATTCAATGGAGCACAGTTTTGAGAATCTTGTTGACAACCTCAACTTGGACATTTCCCTTAGGGTAATAAGTAGATGAATACTAGTGTTCAAAATTCCACATGATAGATATTTGTGTCCAAGAAACGTCCTTGAAATGAGAACAATGGTCTGATACTAACTATTGGGGGAAACCAAAATGAACAATAATGTTGTTGAAAAAGAAAAGTGTTTCATCGTTTGCCTTACAGTTGAAGGTAAGCATGGCTTCGACTCATTTGGTGAAATAATCAACATCCACAATGATGTATTTATGGCCTCCAGCCAAAGGGGGACTAGAGGTCATGAAGTCGACTACCCATTTGTATAAGGGACCGATTGTGACAACAGGATGTAGCAGCATGGGATGTGTACTTACCTTTGGGGAAAATAGTTGGGAATTGTGACAGTGTTTGATTACATGGATGCAATATCCAAATATGGTGGGCCAGAAATAACTGGTGTGGAGGATATTTTGATCAGTAGATAAATCAAATAGGTGGCAACCACAGGCTCCACTATGACAGTCATTCAGTACTTATCTGCCTTCATCATGGGTGAGGCAATGACACAAGATATTGTCCACACTACAATGGTCCAATACATCAGCAATAAGGAGATAACGAGCATCTGGGTACCAAATGCGATGACAATCTTCATGGCTAAATGAGGCCCAAATTTTTGTGGGCACAAGTAAATGAGGATGCCCCAATACCAAGGGTCTTTTGTAGAGATGACGAATAATGATTCATCAGGAAGAGTAACTAGGATAGGGGTTATGTAGATGACAAAGGGAAGTATGCCATCAAGGAAGCTAATGCCAAAGCTTTAGTGCTTTTAGGTGTGAAGAATTCCAGGTCGTATTCTTGGAGAATGACGATCCACTTGGAAGCACAACCTTGAACAAGGAGGCAGCTTAAGAGATAACGCATGGGATTGGAATCGGCCACAAAACTCATGCGACTCATGAGGATGTAGTGGTATATCTTCTGTATCGAAAAAACGACAGTGAGGGCCATATTATCTTCATGGGAGTAATGTAAAGGTGGTCTAGAAAGTTTTAGACTCACATAATAAATCACATTCTCTTAGAGAGCATCGTCTTCTTGGACCAAGACTCCAGTGATAGCATTTCTGGATGCCGACACATAGAGGATGAACTCCTTGTTGAATTTGGGAGGATACAACAACAAAGTAGAAGTCAGAGCTTGTTTCAATGTGTCAAAAGCGGCTTGTGCATTCTCATCCCATAGAAAAGGAATGTTGGTACGAATCAGGCGCAAGAACCCATGGACTTTCGTTGCATAGTCCAAAATGGACTGGCGAAAGAAAATTGGCCTTGCCTTGAAGACTCTGCAATTGGTGCAAATTATAGGATGGATTGAACCTTCAAAGGATCCATGATAATCCCTTTGTGGGACATGATGAATCCTAGTATTAGACCAATGGGGACACAAAACACACATTTGAGGGAGTTTGAGCGGACGTTGTATTTGTGGCATCACAGGAATACTTGTCATAAGTCATCCAAATGTTGTGAAAACCTCTGAGATTTAGTCACGAGGTCATCTAAATAAACCAAGATAATATGAATGAGGTCATGGAAATAAAAATTCATGGCCCACAGGAAAGTGGCTCCATCATTTTTCAGGACAAACGACATGAAAAGATACACAAAAGTGCCCCAAGGAGTAGTGAAAGAGGTTTTGTATCGATCTTCTTTATGGATCTGAATTTGGTTATAACCAGAAAAACCATCCATAAAGGAAAAGACTTCATGGGTTGCACAAGCATCAATGATCTGATCGATGAATGGAGTGGGGAAGTTGTATTTGGGAAATCCAATTTCAAGTCTTGCAAGTTAGTACAAACACATATGGTACCCTTTTTGTTTATTGATGGGAACAGGATTGGAAACCCAAGTGGTATACGCAATGGGATATATGAAACCTGCTTAGCACAATTTCTCAATCTCACCTTTGATGGCAGGGGCATTTGAAAGGTGTATGGGTCATTTAGTTTAGTGAACAGGGGAAACACCAGACCATGTATCAATACGATGTTCAACAATGGATGGACCAAGCCTAGGAATATCGGTATAGGATCAAGCGAAACTATCACGAAACTCCTAAAAAAGTGCTTTGTATGAAGCAGCATCTTCAGGGGCGAAAGACACTCCAAGGATAATATCTTCGACTATCCCAGGTGTATTTGATATATTGATCTTTATGGTTGGTGAAATGTTAGACATGTTCCCTTCTTCAAAAACTTCTGGGGTGGGGATTGGGTTTTTTAACCAATCTACACTTCCGTGGATGAATTCTTTTGCTTCGACAAAGAATTGATCCGATGGTGAAGAAGGATCATTGGGGATGAAGAAGGAGTAATAGTTGAAATCATCCCAAGGATATTCTAGAGTTGAAATATATTCAAGGATCTCCTCATCATTGTGAAAGAAACACATGGATAGATCAATTGGATATTCTACGATCGAGGAGGGGGAAGGACTACTGGAGCTAGATATTGTGTAAATGGTGTTGGTGGTATCTGAGGAAGAATTCAGAGGGTGAATCTTGTTGAGGAAAATAATGTCATAGTCATGGGAGTGTTTGTGGAGGTCACTGAGGAGCGACCGGTTTCTAGGAAATTTTGGGAAATGGTGGGAATAATGACCACATAAGCCACAAACTTCACCTGGATGTTTGGTGCAGAGCGAATTTTTATTAACCACAGGTATGTCCGGTACATTGACAACTGGGGCGTCGTCAGTATCGACTAAGGTGCACATCTGGGTGTCAAGGATAGGAAAATCAGGACAATACTGTGTCGCATGGCCTTAGACATCACATAAATCACAGGTAGGAGGAGGACATGGTTCTATCGTCACTTTGGGTGTATTTCCCCAAGTCTTCTTGGGAAGAGGGGGGCAGGAGTAGAGACACGAGAAGCCATTGGTGTACCAAAAGGTGGGTGCAACGTCGTCTCAATAGGTTCGATGAGAGTCAACATGATTTGTGGAGTCGAGGGAAGGGTGGGGTAATCAAGGTACCACATGAGAATACCCAAAATTAAACCTAGAAGGCTGAGAGTATCCATGACTTGCTTACTCACAATACCATATGGTGGAAAAATGAAGGGGATCATGTGTACAAGGAATGAACTCGAACAATTCCCTGAGGACTGGGGTTTAGGTTGCGATTGTGGTTGTGAGGAGGTCAGAATTTTACCGAACATGATAGTGCAAATCAAATATGTCAATCGTAAAATGAGGAGGTAGTAAGGAAAAAAAGGTGTCCATCAACGGAGTGTTGGAGAATAAGCATGGTCCAACAGTGGATAGGCAAGGTATGGAAACACTTTCAATGGTAGTGTTGACAGTAGGGAGTACGTGTTCCAAAGTGGTCGGTCTCTTAGGGTCATAATATGTCAAATGAATGATGGTCATGGTATTACCGTCATGGGGGAACATCAAGAGTCAAAATATTGTATAGGTAACAGCTCGCATTGTATACATATAAATTTGTCCTAGGAGGAGGTTGTAATCGAATTGGGTGTTGACAACCTCAATTTCAATCAACATAGTTTTTTCGATTAACTTGATAGGGACATTCATGAGAATGCTTTGTGGTTGAGAAGCTCATCCATCATAGGTAAGAAGGGCGTTTGTGGTCGGTTGAATACTTGGGGATCCAACACTACTACATTTCGACCAAAAATTCGACGGCCGTCATGTCGGATTTTCGACAGTTTCCTGTCGCATGTACGACACTTTGATTTTTTTTTAAGCGTCGGAAACTTGTCGTCGGTTAACCGACACCTAAATAACCGTCGGTTAAGCGACACCTATGTAACCGTCGCTTAAATGTAAACTGTCGCTTAAGTGACAGAATATTTTCGACGGTAGTAAATTTTTTTGAGAAAATAGCCTTCATAACCGTCGCTTAAGCGACGAATCTCAACTAAAAGCGTCGGATAAGCGACATCCAAAACCGTCGGATAAGAGACGGCTATCTAGAAAGCGTCGGATAAGAGACACATATTACTGTCGGATAAGCGATGCCTATCTAGAAAATGTGTCGAAAAAGCGACAGCAGAAACCGTCGCTTAAGCGACTCTTGTGGAAATTTTTTTTTTTTAAATTAAAATTTTTTTTTGCTAATTTTAATTTTGAGATATCTCTACTTTGAAGAATATAACCCTCAAACTTATCGAGTGCTGCACACATCCAAGGAAGTTTACACTAGTCCCTTGCCTCCTCCACTGTGACCTATAGAGAAAGGTAAGAGTTTAGTCCATATTTTATGTACAGACCTTTAAAACAATGTATTGAGATGAAAGTTGTTCCAAGTTTTCAACTGATCACACTTAGCATAACTGCAATGACACAACACATGAATATCAACTCTCACAAATATAAGTCAGGTCAATTTTCTTCAAATATGGATGCTGTAAAAATTATTCATATACAATAGAAACCATGTCCTTAAAAACTTCTGGGGCTTCATATTATACTTTGTGATGAAGAAAAATAGAGTGCTATGTGGATAGTAAAAAAAATTTGAAACAAATACCACTAAAACCATGGATTAAAAGCATGGGAAAGTCATGGCCAACTGCTAGCAAGGATGGGCTGGGAGTAAATGATGCAGAATCTGCAAGCAGGCATGAAGATGATGCTCTCTTTGGAGATCTGTTTTCAGAGGCTAGCAGGCAAGTAGTACTCATCTCTGATGGACATGAACAACCCTGCTCTGAAAATGACAGCGTTTCTGACTCCAGTAATATTCCTTTACAAGGAGCTATTGAAGTGCTTAGTTTTATTAAAGAGTGCATTTTTTCTCCAGATTGGCATTCTTCTATTTACAAAGAATCATGTCACCAACTTAATGAAGAACATGTCAGTGCTCTTTTACGAATGCTATAGCCACAGCTTTCAGTTGATGAAAGAATGGAGGGGGCTGGTGTTTCAGATATGTCCTATGAAAAACACTTCCTTGAACATTTTCACAGAGCATGCTTTAACCTATTACATGAACTTGTTATTGAACTTGTTATACTTCTTTAATGCCCTGCCATCATGATGCCAGTTCTTCCCTGCACCGCCACCACCCTTGTTGATGAAAATTATTCAGAATTAGAAATCCCAGGAGCATGTCAAATTATTTAATTGCACTTTGAGCTTCTAAAAACAACAATAACATCTGAAATCGCAGTCTATGTATGTACATGTGTAGGAAACAATGGAGAGGAATGCCAACAAGGATGTTCCTTCCTGCATTTACAGCTGATGGTGTTTTCATTTTATTTGTTGCACAGACAATCTTGTGGTATATCAATTAGAAGAACAAGATTTGCAGCTGATGGTATTTTCATTTTTTTTGTTGGAAAATTACTGCTTAATATTTGATCTAGAGTGTGCCCTTGGTTACTGGGATTGCTATGAGCAAAATCCTAGGTGGATGGACTGCTATAATCTTAAATTCATAATCGGCTGGTGCAAATATCCCAAGCCATTTTGAGAAAATGGGTCCCTAATAATCGCAATATATGTACGAGGCCTGAGCTTTGGCATTTCACGAGCAAAATCAAGTCAATTGACTTGATATACCCAAAATTCAGTGTATATTCACCAAATTTTTGATAGAAAAAAATATTTTTGGATTGAATTTGAAGTGGTAAAATACTTGCATTTGTTTGATAATATGCAATTACAACATCATTCAATCTTTTTGCCGAACTTCGTGGCAAATTTTCAAATTTTCATATTCCAAATTTCATTGGTGTTGGATTTGAATACATACAAGAACCAAGTGACTTATAATGAGTAATTAAACATATTAAACGTCTGGCAATATTATAAATTTGCTTTTCCATGTAATTTTTCTGTTACAGGGACCCATAGTTTTCTATGGCTATCATTATTTGTATCACTGTATGCTTAAGATAATCCCAGTCTTCGAAGGAATGGTGATAGTGTAGCATACGTTTTTCCTGTCTAGCATG
>LPNX010053414.1:3327-20378 GCA_001517045.1 Pseudotsuga menziesii
TCCTATTCATCCCAATAATGGCCTTTATCTTCTCCTCACTTCTAGTGATGTTGTTCTCCAAGACTTCTGCAGGGCAGTCTGTGGGTTTCATTATTTTACATTCAATTCCATTGTAGGATACATAGTTCCTTATGCATGGATTGGGCACTCTAGAAAGCAATGCCCATAATTTTGTGCTTATCCTTTTGCAATGCCAGTTTATATGACTGGAATGAAGCCATTCCCTATTGGTTTAGTTCAATATTTTGCAAAATCGAAGTCCTTCGGCACATCAAGAGTTTTTTTTTTATGTCATGCTGGAGCACATTCAACAAAAAAATTCATGTAATGTTTAGTAGCTTGGGCCATGCTATCTGAAATGGATCTGAGGAAGTTCAACATTTCTTTAGTACTTACTACTATATGTCCGACAACTGTTATTTTTCAAATTAGTTGCCATGTCCCCTCAAATTGACCATTAAAAAGTGTTGACAACGCTAAGTTCCTAGGGGCTCAAAATTGATATTAATTATTCCTCATAGGATAAATTTTGCTAATAATTGTTCTAAGGCATGTATATAATTTTTCTTGGAAATTTTATTTGTTATGCACAATAATGATGTGGAATTAAGGTTGCCATCTCAGGAGGGCACAATGGGAAAAGCTAGTCAACTTGCCTTGGTAAAAATAAGAAAGTCCATGACAAAAGCAAAGAAGAAAATAAACAGAAGTTGCCTAAAATTAGTAAAAAGTAGACAGAGGGAAAAGCAAGAAAGTTTTTGAAAGAAAGAAAAAGTTTCCTTATGACCCAGGAAAAACATAAAGTTGTCATAACTCAAAAGAGGCATCTTTTGACTAAGGGAGGGCACAGTTTCTAATTGTGAAGGATGGTTTGGACTTGGAAACAATTACACATGGTCCTACTTTCCTAATTTCCTAAAGGGGGTGCTTTTGTGGCTAGGGTTAGGTCACCCATGGGGTTGACTTACTCTCACAAGTCACCATTGGCCTCAACTTACTAAGCAGGTCATCCAGAATTCTATAAAGGTGAACAAGCCCATTGATTTAGTTTGGATAATTTGATATTGTTTTTATGCTATGTGAACATATTCTCTGAGTGTTGTGCCTCAGACCATTGGGTGATGATCCCCAAACCCCTCCTCCCGTCTCTTCCATTTCCCTTTCTATCTATTGTAGGTCTATGGAGTGCTAATGCCAGCCAATGAAGCTTATTCTAGAAGTATATTACAGCATCCATCAAGTTTAGGTTGAGCTCTAGTGATTCCCATGCTCCACTTATGCTCACAGCCCCTTGCTGGTCATGATTCGGGCCTCTTGCCCCTTAATTTTGGAAGCCTCTTTGTAATGGTCATCCAATAATGTTATTTATGTTCTGAAGTGTTAATATCTTTTGAACATTAGATTTATCAGGTCAATATATCTCATACCCCAAAGAATATTGTCTCAGTTTCATAAAAAGATAATATTTTATTAGTATATGGGGGGATTGAGTAAATATGAGTATTGTAATGAATATTTCATGATGGGAAAGCGACTGAAATAAGTATTCATGTTAAAAGAGATCATATTTATCTCTATTATAAATCTCATGTTTCACAGAATTGTATTTAAGATGATTTAATGGTTTTTTTAAAGACCCTAGCTAGATTACTAGTTTTTAATAACTAGTTTTACTGAAATTGATGCAAAATAGGTTCTGTAAACTCAAACTGAGCTCTGTCAGTTCCTGTAGGTCAGTAATAGGACTAAATTTCCATATAATTATTAAGAACCATTTTTTGTTTTGTTCGTACCACCATGTTTCATCCTCCTCTGCACAGGGTTTCTCTTGACCAAAATTGCCAAAAATCCCCAAATTCACCCAAAACACCTAAAACTGTCCAAATACCTTTTTGTATATTAAATTAAGGCTGTAAAAAACCTCTGCAAGTTTCCCTAGGCCTCTGGTTGAAACAGGCAGAACTACTCTCCTTAGTTGCACAGTTTGGCTGCCCATAAGCGTGGTAGTAGGTTTCCGCGACATGGATTCTGAAACCTAAATGGAACCATATATAAATGTGCTAGGGGAGAGTAAATTCAATGTCTCACATATTTTTTTTGCTTCCCACTGATCACTCTTGTCCTCTACAAAATATCCCAGAAGAAACCCTTGTTTTTTCCAATCCGAGAACGCTCTGTGTGAACCCCTTAAATTTCAGAATTATTTAAAAAAATAATTACAGAATTAAGTGTTCAGGTTTGTAAACCATACTTAGGAAATTACGGTGGTATCAGATCTCTTTCCTTGGATCATCCTGTGGAAAGAAATCCCTGATTGCCAAGTCCGAGAAGGCTTGTGTGAATTAATTCAATTTCAAAATTTTTATTTTAAAAAATTGCAGCAAGTTAATATTCTTATATGTACATCATATAAGTGGAAAGAAGGCTCTCCATTGACTAATTTTGCAAATCAACAATTAAATTTTCAACCATTAGGGTTGTGCCAGTAGTTGAAGATGATGAATTTGATCAGTTTGTTGAAGAAGAAAGGTGATATGTGTTAATGATGGGTTCAAAATGTCAAGAGACAAGGATGGTTACTTTTATGACTATATGGAGTATGAAGAAATAAATTTGGAACTACCCATGGCTAATGCTAAGAAGGATTTAAAAAATATGATATATGCAGCTGAAAATGTTAGAAACAAATCGTCCATAGAGGAACAAAGTTGTTCCACCTCTCATAGCAATGAGGAGGAAGAAGAAAGCAAAAGTGAAGAGTCATCAAATCCATCAGCATGCTCAAGCATTTTGAGATTCTTTAGATTTTCTTCAAGAAGATTATCAACAAGTAATGAGCATAGTACCATTCAAGAAGGAAAAAACTCAAGTTGTTTGAAATAAGATGCTCCAGAAGATCTTGCTTGTTTCCCATTACTCCAAGAAGAGAATGAAGAGGAATGCACTTCAAGCTTCTTGGTGGGTGATCTTCAAATCATTGCTAAATTTGTTGGATTATTTATGGATGAATATATATCTTTTGGATCAGATACAAAATATGATTACAAGTCAGAGTTACAGTCACCTCGGGAGCCACATACGCAAGAAGAAATCAAGACCACACTGCTTGGGTGTGAAGCAGAAATTTTGGTGGAAGAACAGGCCACCATAGTGTTTGTATAAGAAGAGGATAAGGTGAAGAACATGTGCGATGAAGGTTCTTATTTTTGCATAAATAATGTTCAGTTACATCCCTATGATCCATGTAAATATAACATGTCTTCCTTTGCATTTGAGGACTGCAAAAGGAAGGCTAACTGTGAGGGAGATAAATTCAGTCCTATTTTCCCTGTTGGTGATCACACAATCAGTGCAAAGAAGGGTGATATTGTCAATGATGATAATATGGTGAAGGAATATTTTGGATCAGATCCTAAAGAAGAGTAAATATCATATCTAAATTCATTATTTGAATTTCCCAATGAAGTGGAAGACCATGGGGGCTTCACTTGTTGACCAATATCCTATCACGTTAGTTCATATTGTGGGTTTTAAAATTATTAAAAATTGAACCAATATTTTGCAAGTTATGGGGGGATAAGGGGTCTAAGGTGGGGGTGGGTAGGGTGGTTTATAAGGATTGAGGTATAAAAAGGGGTGGGGAGGAGGTTTTAAGTATTGGGAGGGGGTTTCAACAAAAATAGTTTGGGTTAATATCTCTATAAATTAAGGCTATTCATTAATATCCTGCGATCACACGTGCTATGTGAGATGTTCACTAATTGAAGTCCCCATGTGGAAGACAAGCCCCCACCAGCTAGGTGTGACTAGGAAACATAAAGGAGAAAAATATGGTGCAAAGGGATGCAAAAATTTATGAATTTTGGACTCTCTTGCAGCATGATGACATTGCATCCACATCAGAGGAGAGGCTTGAACTCATTGAGAATCACAATCCCACTATCACCATTGTGGAGATCTATAAGCCATCTAGTCTTGCAGGTGGGAAAGTAGAAAGAAAGATTCATAAAGAGAAGTACAACTCATAGCAAGAAAATTGTAGGAAAGAAGAAGGGGGTGATTTTCCCCAAGAGCCCCATTCAATTCGTTGGCCTTTGAAAATGGATGAAAAGAATATTCAAAAGGCTTTACACCTTCTCCAAGACACACACTCTTCAATGGCATGCCAATGTTGGATAACTGCTTCATTGGAAAATCAATCTTCTCTTGAATCCAAGGAGGAGATGCAGAAGGCATTATCTACAATACAAGGAGAATTCTTAAAATTGATTTCTGATAGAGATGATTTGATTGAGGTTTCTGATGTGTTGCATGGAGCATCCTTGAAGGATGGAGAATAAATTTGCAAGCTTACACAAGATTTATTGACCACCCAAGATTCCTTGAAGAGCACTCAATGTGCACTCCAAGAATCCAATATGGAGATAGAGAAACTTCATGAGAAGTTGAAAAGGTATTAGGCTACCCTCCTACACACCATTCAACCATATTCACAAGGATTATTTCATTCTTGAACAGAGGGAGGAATCTCATGAGATGGTGGATCATGAGATGTACTTAGATTTGCAGGTGCTTGTAAAAATCTACGAGGAAAAGAATATTAGCCAAGCACTCATTCAGGTTTAGAGGAAGGATGAAGTGTTCTTCTCTACCATAAAGATGTCTGATCACATTACTTATGGATCAGTAAATAAAATTCCTTATTCATCCATTGATTGGGCGGATAGAGACACCTTTAAAGTGAAGAAGGTGGGAGATGAAGAATTTAATTTCTGCAATAAAGTTTTTTGTTGTGACCGACATTGCCTTAGCATGTGGGCAGCCACAAGGATTTAATTTGCAGCAATTGGATACATTCCATACACATGCACATGAGGTGCATTCTAATTTTTTTGTGCTTGAGGACTGTATAGACAATTTTGATGAGAACCAAGAACTTTGTCTTTTACAGAAAAAATTGGAATTGTTTTCTGAAAAGAATATCTTCCCCATGGGATATTCATATGAGGATGAAGATGGGGCAGCCATAAGTTGGGTGGATAAGTATTGCAGAGATATGATTCACAGTTCTATCCACACTTCTATTTCAGCCTCATCAAGAGATAATGAAATTTGGGAGAAGGAATTTTCCTTGGTGGTGCAATAGGAAGAGCTAGAGGCTTTCCTGGCTGGTCGTGATGACTTGTGGAATGCACCATCACCCTCAAATCAACCACATAGGAACATATTGCTGTCACTTGCTGCCATTCAACCATATTTAGACTGGGTGGAAGATTACATGTCACACATGGAGTCTTCTTGCAGAAAAATTTCTGCTCATGAGCAGTGGAAGGTAGTTGAGCAATCAAACTACCAAGAGGAATTGATGAGAAAAACATCTTGCATCAAGTGGTCTTGGTGGACGAAATACACACAGTTGGATGGATTCTTGTACCCTATGACCAGTGGTAGAGAGTTGAGCCATTGGAAGTGTTCACATGGAACTTTTTGTTTGAGTGTCAGTACCCTCTCAGATTGGATGATGGGACACTTATTTATTTTTCCTGCTTGCATTTGTGGAGATAATTGTGATGCATCATCTTATTGTGAGCAGTTTGGGCATCCTTGTTGCTTGAATGATGCCTATACTCATTGGGATTGGACATGGGACTCACACCTATGTATTTGCAGCAGCATAATTGTGAAATTCAATGCTGATGTGCATCAAGCACATAACGAACTTTATGTTGGGTGGGGAATTCTGACATATTTCCAACTTTGCATTGAGAATTTCTAGTTTTTAGTGCAGTGGTATGATTTGCACAACATGAATGCCATTTCCTGTGATGATAAATTTGTATGGTGGATTCTAATGTTTGGATACTTATAGTTGAGGAAATGGGATCTAGGAATAAATTCGCCTGATAAGTTGTGTGGGAAGGCATTCTCACTGAAGGGGGTGCAACGCAAGCAATCAAACCCTGGCATTGCTTGTTTTGGAGAAACTTTACAGGATGGACTGACGGAGAAAGTCAATTTTTTTTGCAAAATGGATTCATGCTCCATTTCTCCTACATGATGAACAAATTTGCAGCACTTTGGAGTGCTTCTGCTTGAGTACAAGCACATTTGGGAAAGGAGGACTGTCATGTCCCCTCAAATTGACCATTAAAAAGTGTTGACCATGCTAAGTTCCTAGGGGCTCAAAATTGATATTAATTATTTCTCATAGGATAAATTTTGTTAATAATTGTTTTAAGGCATGTATTTAATTTTATCTTAGAAATTTTATTTATTATGCACAATAATGATGTGGAATTAAGGTTGCCATGCGAGGAGGGCACAATGGGGAAATCTAGTCAACTTGCCTTGTGTTGGGGCATGCACCTTAACGGTCCCTAATTTTGGTAACTCCGCGGTTTTTGTCCAAGTGTAAGCGGAGTTATGAATCAAGATAGTCTTAGGGGTGTCGGGGTTGAGTCAAGGTCCTCTTTTTATGATAAACCCATGGTTTAAGTCCAGGGTTTAGGGTTCGGGGTGCCCATGGTTTAAGCCCATGGTTTTGTAATTAGTGCGCTGTATAAATGGGCACTCTTGTAAATAAGTCAAGTTAGGCTTTTTGTGTAAGATGAATTGATGTGAAGCTAAGGTTATTTTGTAAAAAAAGGTTAAGTCCCAGCTGTGTGCATGGACGACCTCTGCAGCTGTGTGCGCAGATGGTTTTGGGTGATTAAGGAAATCTGCAGCTGTGTGCACGGCTTTGAGGACTTGAAAGGATCTGCAGCTGAGTGCATAGATTAGAACTATGATTTTTGTAGAAAGTTGAATAAAACACAGTTCTGTGGACGTAACCCCTACACTGGGGGTGAACCATGTTATATCTGGTGTCGTGGTTCTGTGTGTTGTGTTTTGTTGTGTTATTTCATGCATTAATATTTATATATCTGATAAGTAAAGATCATTGCTAGATAATAACTTCGCTGTGAATTCCCAGTAAAGGGTTGTGCAAGGCACTGTTTGTTATCTAACCACAAAGCTAAATAAGTGAATGTTAAGCTCTGTGATTTATATTTATAATCTGTTGAAAGCTAAAAGGTACAGTAATTTCCCTCTTCTGCTTGTAGAAACCTGGTTTTGCGGCACCCCATAGCTGTTTCGGGTGAGACTGCAACCTGTTCGTAGGTTGTTGCTGAAAGGGCCAACACTGTGGGTCTTTTGTTGGTGCGAAGTAAAAGGTATAAAACCCGGGTTTGCCCTAGTCCCCAACAAATTGGTTCCATTGCCGGTTGAACTCAGTATCTGCTCAAGAGGGGTTTACGTCGCACCTCGAGGGCTATGTTCTGGAGACCCTCTGTGAAGGAAATCGGTGATTGGCTTGACGAGACTTATCTGAACTTCGCTGAGCAAGAAAACAAAGATCCGCGTCGTAGTGCAAACGAATTTTTACAAAGGTATGTTTTTGGTGATGTTTATGAAATTTTATTTGGTAGTATCCACATAGAGTTGCACCAGTGGTTATCCAGGTTAACAAAGAGAAGGACGAAATTTCAAGAACGTCAGTTTCCTACTTGGACCCTCGTGAGAATTAATATACTGAAAAGGGTGAACAACGAGATATCCCACGCTGTTGATTTCTGGACAATGCGAACCCTTGAAGCCTTTGTGACGGAGTTCACCATCGACATGAGTACATCCTTTAGTGAAGCTGAGCGGCTGTTTTTCAAAGGACCCAGGGGTAAGTTTTTGCATTCATTTAGTTTGAGAATGAAAATGCTATTAGCTGAAACAGGTATATTGCTCATTGAATTAGACTGTTAGATTTTGTATTACTAACCTATGTTTGCAAGTGACAACACCTTTGACGAGCAAAGTGGTTTGCTGCGAAGTGGAAAAAGGTACAAGCGAGATTTTGGATCCTATTCCCAGGGTCAGCCTACCGAGTATTCCCCTGTAAATCCCACCGATTCCAAACCCGAGGAAACCCCTTCTGTTGGAAACCCTCCCGTAACCCCGCAGCGAAGACCTATTATCCTCGAGAACCTGTCGCAGTCTGAAAGTCACCCTAGCCCGAGTACTCTTGTCGCAGGTTAGTCTACCTCAGCAAGTTCCCCCCTGCCTACTTCCAGTCCTCCTCCATCCCCCCCTAGATCCACTATGTCCCATATGCATGATGACATTAAGCTACCTGTTTTCAAAGGAACTGGATCAGAGGATCCAGAACAGTTCTGGTTTTTATGTGAAGCAGTGTGGACCGCTAAGTCTATTACAGATCAAGATACAAAAAGAGTGCAGCTGGTTACTTCTTTCCGAGACCGTGCTCTGACATGGTTCATGAAGTTCTCCAGCACTTAGAACCATGCATTTCCTGATATAAAAGCAGCAATGATAAAGGAATTTAAGAAGCCGAAATCAGAATCGCAGTTTATCACAGAGTTGAAAGAGATTCAGCAAAGGCGTGGAGAATCAGTGTGGGACTTTGATCAAAGATTCAAAGTTCTGCTAGACCAAGTCAGTTTCCCCATTATACCTATGCAGCACAAAGAATGGTTTATTGCAGCGTTACTACCGCATATCAAAACTCCACTCATGAAGCAGAAGGTTGCTGACTAGCAGAAGGCTTTGGAAATAGCGATGAAGCTTGAAACCGCTCCTATTGAAGACAACTCTGGTATTGCTCAAATCCAAGCACAGTTGGCAGCGATGGCTCTGGAGCTTCGTGATATGAAGAAAGGAAAAACTGGTCGTGAAGAGGTTTGGTGCACACAATGTCGGATAGAAGGTCACGACAAGGAACAGTGCCCTATGGTAAGGACTTACCTGCATACTGGTGCGCCAAACCCGTTCAACCCTACTATTCTATATTACGAGATATGTCGGACAACTGGCCAGCATAGACCTGAGAATTGCTATCTGCTACAGAGGTATGTGCAAGTCCTGAAGAACCCCTACTGCAAATTCTATAAGTTCGTAGGACATAATGAAGATGAGTGTCGCAGTTATGACCTCATGAGAGAACGCACCTATGATTCCTATCGGGTACAAAATGAGGGACTGAGTAATGATGGCTATGGATACCACGGTGGTGCATCAGGTAGAGGTGGTTTTGGAGGCCGTGGTCGTGGTGGTATGGCTGGCAGAGGACGCAGTCAGGTGGTGTGTTATAACTGTAACCAGGACGGACATCTGGCTCACGACTGTCAGAACCCCATTACGACTTGTCAATATTGCCACGCAGTAGACCATGTGATCGAGCAGTGCCCGCAGTTGATAGCTAAGATTCAGGAAAGAAACAGTGACCCTACTCAAAATCTTCAGATTCTTTCAGTCGACAAAAGACTTGCCCCCGCCGTTAATGTTGTTACCAGAAGTGGAGCTACGACGCATATACAGCCTGCTGAGAAATAGGCTTGGGTTCGTCAGGCCCCCATGAAAGTCCCCGCCTTTGAGATTGAAAGAGGAAAGGAGACATTCATGGAAACCCAACAATATTTTGGGGATTCTACCACAAGAGTAGCACCTGCGCAGCCACATCAGCAGTAGTCGCAACCGCAAGAAGCTTCGACGGGTGAAGTAAGTACACTGTCCTCCTTTTTACAAAGCTGTATGAAACTCTTAAGGAATCAGAATGCTTTAAAGGAGTTGCAAAAATTTCTTGCTTTCTGTGAACCTCATAGAAGATTTGATAAGGAGAAAACTGTTAATCGTGTCCAAAGAACTGGTAGGGAAATGATATTGAATGCCCAGATAGGAGAGTACGATATGACTGATGTTATCCTGGACCTAGGATCAGAGGTAAATATCTTAACCAAGCAAACTTGGGAACAAATGGGACAACCTACCCTCGCCTGGTCCCCTATACAGTTGAGATTAGCCAACCAGCAGAAGATTGTGCCCCTAGGACGATTCCCTAATGTTCCAGTAGATATTGATGGCGTCTATACTGTAGCAGACTTCGAAGTTATTGAGATCATTGACGACAGCAATCCATATCTAGCCTTGTTAGGAATTGAATGGGGAATGGCGAATGCTGCAGTTATTAACCTTAAGAAGAAACAAATGACTTTCGAAGGGAAAGAGTTGCGAGTCATCCTACCATTGGATCGCTCACAAGGAGAAAGATACACAGAACCACTCAGAGACGAAGATCAGGATGTTCTGGAGCACATCTATAACATTACAGTGAAGGAAGAAGATTATGTTGACCCCAGTGCCGAAGGTATTATGGATTGGCAGTGTGACAGCTCCTGTATGACGGACTCAGATGATGGTTTAGACAATTGGCAGAACCGATTGTATGAGCTCCATGGACATAGATGTGCCTGAATTAGCAAGTCTCTCAGATGGCTTACAAGAGCCTTACCCGTTTTTGATGTTCCGATGGACCCAGGAGAGTTTAGTGCGACATTCTCAGAACAGATGCCGGCTTCAAAGACACGGGAGACTCTGGATTCAGCATTCAGTGCCACCGCAACAAGATGGAGGGATAACCATAAGAAGTACATTCCTAGTTGGGAAGCTTGTCAGAAATCTCTTTGCTTAAGATGCGTGGATCAGCTCCAGGAGGTGCACAGTAGGTTCGATGGGCAGAGTGGACTGTAGGAACACTTGGATCCCCATTACGAAGTATGGAAACATGTACCTCAACGGGCACATAGGCTTGTCCATATCCGGGAAGCTATAGCAGTGAACTGGTATACAGTGCTCGGGTTTTGGCATGCCGATATGTTTGGTGACACAGAAATAACTAAGTACTGACCTACAAGATTGAAGCTCACAGCTGGGTTGCAGAATTTGTCAGGATGTACCGAAGGCCAATATGGTGTCAACGATCCTTATTGCGACGCAGCTGAATATTTGGTTGTGCTGCAGCCCAAAAGCCGACCGTTGGAACACTGCCGATTTGGCGGCACTGGTACTTTAATTGCCTTAATTGCCTATCCTATTGATATCCGCCGAAACCTAGCACCATGGAAACAGAATCTCTACCAGATTTGGCGCCTTCAGTGCACATTTATGGCAGATTTGGTCGATGGATTGTATATGAAGACATCCAAGTACAGGGAAATCGCATTCCGCATTTCCTTGAGTTTCACAATTTAACCCATGTCAGCTGAGCGTGAACTCCAGGACCTATTGAGAGAATTTGAACAGACGGGTTTGCAGCACATTTTTGCCCCCCCACCTAAGCCTGCAGCTCGTGAAGAGACTCTACCAGCACCGACCCCGCCAATGCAGACATGATCTGCTAGGAAATAGTTTAAGCCTGAAGTTCGTTCTAAGCGGAACGAAGACATACATAAGCCATCAGGGAAAACATCGAAGGATCCTGGGATGAATCTACCTGGCTCAGCAGAGATCCCACTTGAAGGGGATGAGGACATTGCCCTGCAGTGGCCACCATATCTTCATCCTATTCGACCAGGAGTTAAACCACCTCGGTGGAGCGCTAAGTTCACTGTATGCACCCCTTCACTGCCATCGGGTGTACAGCTAGTCGGAACGATGACAGGGAGAATAGACCAGCTTAAGTATGCCGACCATGACACGAATGATCGTGGGAGGTTTCCACAGTTCGTACCAGCCCAATACTTACACTTTTTTAAATATCCAGAGACTATTACGATAGTGCTGGGAGTAAAACAATGGGTTGTTGTCCTGGATCGAGCTGGTCTACTCAAGATGCTTGATGTTCCCCATTTTGGCCGCAGCACACAAGTCACCATCGTGGTCAATCAGCTGCTGGAGTTAGTCCATGACGGCTACCTATGGATCGGCGATAGGAAAATTGTTATTAATGGTGAGCTCATTCATAGGATCACTAGCTTACCAATGGCAGGGCCTGATCCGGGGATAGAATTTCCCTCAAAGCACGAAGATACGAAGCTCGCATAAAGCATGAAGGAGCGCTTTGGCTTGACGAAGGGGAAACGTGGGTATCACACTTCTATGACTCAAGAGCAGAACATTCGCTTCGCAGCTGAGCTCTTAGCATGCAAAATTATGCAGAAATGCAGACCAACTAAAGTGCCTTCCTTGGTCATCAAAATTGCTATCAACTGCGCCGAAGGCTACAGCTACAACTAGGTAGCGTATCTTGCGAAGGAATTCCTTGAAGACGCTCGCGATGCGCAAGAGAAAGGTCGGCCCTTCCACTACTCATGGTTGATTGTCCTCATCACGCTGGTAGGCTGGCAAGAACCTACTGAAACACAGTTTGATGTTGTACCGACGCATATGCCTGGTGCATCCAGGTACGCATCGCTGTGGGTTTCACAGGATAAAACC
Source organism: Pseudotsuga menziesii (assembly GCA_001517045.1). Taxonomy (NCBI): domain Eukaryota; kingdom Viridiplantae; phylum Streptophyta; class Pinopsida; order Pinales; family Pinaceae; genus Pseudotsuga; species Pseudotsuga menziesii. The sequence goes on from LPNX010053414.1 coordinate 15,592, forward strand.
CACCAACAGATGAAAAACTATGTATTTTTTGTTTATATGATGAGTATCTCGTATGAGATTATAAAAACCCCACAGCTCAGTAATGAGTTGTTCTCTCAGTATGATGGTGCGGTCAATTTCAGGGCAGATATGCACAATATTTTTATCCAGGCTTGCGCAGATAAGAAGCATCAATGGTTTAAGTTACCATATGTAGTGACTAAAGCTAACATACTTGTGGTAGTACAGCAGTGGCCGACAGAATGGTTAAAAGACGCAGGAACAAAACCTAAGATTCATGTTCCTCCTGTCACCGATATGGGTGCAGGCCCCAGTCACACGCAGCAGCAAGACCCACCCGAAGACAGTGACAAACAAACTGAGTCGCAGCAGACTGAAAGCAACCATGGAGGAGATGGTGGAAATAAAGACGACGAAGAAGAAGCAGACGAGTCGGTTAAAACTACTTCAGACCCTAATAGGCAGCATAAGCGCAAGACACCGGAAGCAGAGGAAGTAGACAAACCGCAGTCCCGAAAGAAAACAAAGGCGTCGAAGGACAAGAATATAGTCGAAGAGGCCGCCCTGACAAGTGAGGAGTTTTCTCAGGCTCTGTCGAAGTCCATAGAAACTCTCACCCAGAAATGGTCAGAATTTGCAGATATGCACCTACAGGCCCTCATCGGTGTAGCGAAGGATGTTTCAGAGTTGAAGGACTTAGTGGAGAAATTGCTAACTGGCGCTTCTGCAAGTAGTACCCCGGTAAGCGCGCAGCCCGACCTAAGGCAATGGCCTGCTAGAGAAAACAAGGGCCAAGTGTCAAGTGCTGACCTCATCGTAACTGATGCAGCATCCCGCGCAGATATCAGCATGGTAGTAGGAATCGATTATACCAAGATGTCCATGATGGAATTACAACTCTGCCAGTCAGCTATTGCGACGGAAATCCAGGCCCAAGACCGCTATTCGCAAGAACAGTTGCAAAATGCCAGGAAGCAAAATGATAGCTTCGCGGCGCAGCTGGAGGCCGTGGAACAGAGAAAGAGGGATGCAGAACGTAAGCGGATTACACTAGTCTGAATTTTGGATGAGGCATGTTGAAGTCTTCCCGACTTCGACGTACAGCTGGTGGAATAGCCAGAACAAAGAGTAGTCAGGCTGAAAGACTACGCACAGCAGTCTTGCAGTGCGATTGATACGCTCAAAGTAGCACATGAGACTCAGATCGCGGAGCTTCAACTGCGCGTCCCTCCGAAAACTCCCCCTGAGGTCAAAGAACAACACCGCGCAGACATTCAGGCATCAGCAATGAAAATTTCAGATATTTTGGGTAGCGCAGCAAAGCTGGTAGAAGATAGCGTTGAGGCCTGGACTACACTGTAGGAACATCCAGAAGTCGAACAGCTACAAGAAACCATCAGGCAGCGACAGACAGAGTTAGATGCAGTAAAAGTGGCAATTAAGACTCTGACGCCTATGGAGAAAATGCTCAAGGTCAAGCGAAGCAACGAAATCCAGCAGGAAATTGAGTCATGCAGGGCAAGAGCAACAGAAGTGGATAATTCTCTGCAGCCATTTATCAGCGAAGCTTTGAAGTTGAGTACTACTGTGGACACCCAACTCAAAGTTCTGAAGGAATATGATGCATTCGTGCAGGAGAAGTCCAGAGAAGCATCAGCCACAGTATTGCAGGAATTGGTCGAAAAGGAGAAAGCGGCTGACAATATTATGCGCAGCCTCAACAAGCAGTACACTCTCCTCACCGACAAAGTTCGTGGATCAGAAGAATAGCAGAGTGTCCCAGGACGAGACACTGGTGAGTCTTAGGGGCCTGTTGGGGTGCGCACCTTAACGGTCCCTAATTTTGATAACTCCGCGGTTTTTTTCCAAGTGTAAGCGGAGTTTGAATCAAGATAGTCTTAGGGGTGTCGGGGTTGAGTCAAGGTCCTCTTTTTGTAATAAACCCATGGTTTAAGTCCAGGGTTTAGGGTTCGGGGTTCCCATGGTTTAAGCCCATGGTTTTGTAATTAGTGCGCTGTATAAATAGGCACTCTTGTAAATAAGTCAAGTTAGGCTTTTTGTGTAAGATGAATTGATGCGAAGCTAAGGTTATTTTGTAAGAAAAGGTCATGTCCCAGTTGTGTGCGTGGATGACCTCTGTAGCTGTGTGCGTGTTGATGGATATGTAACTTCGGAATGTATTCTTCTATGTATTATAACCCGATGTTTATTCTGGGATGTTTCTATTATGTATTTGAGTCATATTGTCTTACCCCGATGTTCCGATCGGGAGGATTATTAATGTAAACAAGTCTTGTCAAGTCATTAGGTAAGTCCCCACAGTTTCGGGGCACTTGGGTTATTATACACTAATTAAGGTGTAGGCTCGAGTAAGTAATTGTAAGTTAAGCCTACATGGTTGAGTGCACTTCAAGTCAATGGAAGAATATAAATAGAGAGTGAGAGTCTCTCTATTTATCACTTGTGAATTACATCACTTGCTCTCTCAAGTGTGGCGCACCCTTGGAGAAGGAAATACTTTGGCTTGACAGAAGACAGAAGGCCGCTGTTGTGTTGGGAGGTCATCTTACTGTTTTTGGGTTTCACATCTTGTGGTGATACTATCTTAAAGGAAGTTGAGGGGTTTTCTCCATTTATGGTTTCCCCTGTCAAAACTCTTTGTGTCTCTTGTCTCATGTGATGTGCTTATATTATTGCTGTGCTTGGTATTCTCTCAGTGAAAAGATCCTAACATAATGCTAGCTTAAATGTTGAAAAATTAACATGGTATCAGAGCTAACCTAAGAAGAAGACATTGTGAAGTTATAGAAACTAGGGCTTCCTATTTTGTGGATGTTCCTCCACATATTTTCAGCAAAATTATGCTAGGATGACTCTCCATTGAAGGGTGCATCTCTCTGTCGATGTAGAATCCAATTTCAAGCATTTTCAGTTTCGATGCGAAAATTAGGGCTTTCTACAGAAGAGGAATTTTTGAGTGAGACCAGCATAGGATTTTTCTCCTCATCAAAACTGAAGTTTAGAGACTTGGATCAATAAATTTGGTTGGGTGAAACTCCGGGAAAGTCAAACCCTAGTTTGACCCTGAGCTAGGAGAAACCCTAAATACTAAACCTGCTAAGTTTTGGTACAGTCGCTATATTCTGATATTGGTGAAGTCTCAGAAGCTGCAAATTGCAAGGACCAAATATAAAATCCTGATAAACACTGTGTCCAAAGTTCAGCCTCTGATTCGCTATATTCTGGGAGATATGATCTCTCCAAGTTAGGGTTCCATCCTCTTCCAGAAATCATCCATAAACAGGACACCTGGGGAGATCTGCAATATATTGGGCTACAGAGGTCCAAATGGAATTCCTAAAGATGTTCCAGAAAGGGAACGGACTTTACTTTCTGTGGTCCTAATTTCAGACTCAGAAGATGAACCAGTGACACATGGAATGCCGTACAACTTCGTTGTTCTGAACAGTCCAGTATCAGGTCACCTTGGGAAAAGGCTCATAAATCCCAAATGGTGAAACCAATTCTTATGAAACCTATGGTGTTGGATCAGGGACATGCGAGGTTACCTCAGTGAGAAATTTCAGACATAGAGGATCAGTAATTTTGGATATATCATAGAAACAGTAACAGGAATTTCTGCAGAAGAAATCAGAAAATTAGGGCTTCCTATTCCGGGAGTTTCCCTCCACTGTTTTCAGAAAAGTACATTGGACAGCTCCATTTGAAGAGATCTATCTGTTCATCCAATCAGATCTCAAAGATTCCAAGTTTTGAAAATTAGGGTTTCTGTGACAAACCCTAGATCAGCGAACTCCGGGACAAGGACGGACACCTCAAATCGGTAAGATCTAATCCTTTGCTATTTCCATTTGAGGTTCTCATTTCAAAGTGATCTATCACATCAGCTTGATGATAAGCTTGATGAAGTTGACAACTTCCAAGCATAGAAGTATTTTATCTCTCTGGATTGGACACCTACATGAGTATAGAGGTTCCAGTTTCAGAGGGAGACGAGGCCAAAGAAGACATCATGCTCATGCTGCAGAGGATGATGAAATATCCAGAAAGAGATCTAGATATGAAAGTGAAGATTCTTCAAGCGAGGATGAATATGTTCTAATATCAGCTCTCACATGTAACATTACTCATGGAAGTAATGATTGGCTTATAGATAGTGGGGCTTCCAAACATATGACAAGATTCAAGGAATCCTTTGTAAGACTCTCAGAACATGAATCACCTCACAAGGTGAAACTAGGAGATGACTACCAATATCCAATAAAAGGTAGTGGCAAATCTTCATACAAGCTAGACTCTGGTAAGTCTTTAACAATGAAAGAAGTATTGTTTGTTCCAGGACTCAAGAAGAACCTTCTCTCCATTGATACAAAAGGAATGCGGNTTAAAAATGAAAGAAGTATTGTTTGTTCCAGGACTCAAGAAGAACCTTCTCTCCATTGATACAAAAGGAATGCGGGTTGCATTCATAGATGGTCAAGTCATCATGTGGCCAAAAGAAAACACTATCGATGGTGTGGTAGTGATTGGAGAACAAGAAGGAGGCTTGTACAAATTGAAGGGCCATCCAAGAACAAGCCTTGATCCATGACATAGTAGAGCCAAATGAGCTTTGGCATAGAAGGCTTGCACATGTGCATTACAGAGCACTGCGTAGTGCAAGAAAAGCTGTTGAAGGTCTTTCTGAATTTCAAGCTATTTGAAGGGAAGAACAAAATCAGAATATGACCTAAAGAAACCAGGTGAAGAATGCAAAAGTGGTGATG
>LPNX010053414.1:20703-65754 GCA_001517045.1 Pseudotsuga menziesii
GATATTTACATTAATGATAGAATACTACTAATATGCATATGATGGGTAAGTAGCTCATGGGGCTATACAAATTATCCATTGCTACTTATCTAGAATGAAACCTCTTTGCTGACATATTGGATTAGTGCACAATCTCAATATTGTCCTGGTAGAGATGGAAGGCATCTAGAAAGTTTCAGTGAGATATGGATGAATGTTGTATTGGCTAAAGTAGTTGCATGATCATATATTTATGCATAAGTGTTTGCCAGTATAAATATTCCTTATGAAATGTTTCTAACCATACAATTGCATTTGAATTGTAGGAAAGATCGCATACATAATCACCTACAAGCAAAGAAGAATGAAGACTTGTTCCGAAGAACAAGTGACGAAAGTTTCAAGACAAAGAATAATATGATGAATGCAGTGACATCATTGATGCAGAACCTTCCAGTTCAAGAAGAATGATGTCAGGGTGTATTATCGAGACCTGAAGAGAAGTTCATAGTTCCATCATGCAGTAGATGGAAACATCGTGGGATACAAAACAAGATTCATAGCATGAGGCTTCTCACGAAGAGAAGGCATAGTCTATGAAGAAACATTTACAGCTAATAGAAGTGAAGTCACATGACATGCATAATCATGTGTGCAAATGAAAGAAGGCCTTGTACGAGTTCAGAAGACACCCATGGGATATCACATACATGATGAGCTTGATGAATATCTTAACCTTTGCTACAAGGTTGATAGAGAATGACAAGCTCATAGATGGGTGAAAGATGAACTTTTGAAGAAGTTCAAGATAGAGGATCTTAGTATCCAGTGATCCTAGAGGGATACTACTTGTCACTCCAGTACAGAATGTTTCAGTGCATAGAGTACAAAAGACAGAGGGAGTATGATGCTCTGCTTCAGAGGGAGTGACTACAAAATATCCTGAGGATCGACATTGTACTGAGAGTAAAGTGGATTCCAACCTTTGCATCAAGGTTGAAGACGAAAGACCAGTGATACTCCTGTTATGTGTCGATGCACTATTGTTCTAGGTATGGAGGTGTGGCAGAGTACAGATGGAATCTTCCTTGGACAAGGGAAGTATGCAGTAGAGATCCTGAAGAGGTTCGGGATGATGGACTGCAAGGCTATGACCACACCTATGGCATCGAACCTGAAGCTATTGAGTGATGCTTCATCAGAGTCGGTCGATGCTACGATGTATCGTCAGATGATTGGGTCATTGATGTACCTGACGAACACGAGACTAGATATTTGCTTTACCGTGAACACCTTGAGCCAGTACTTGATAGATTCGAGAAGTGTTCACTTGATTACTGCAAAGCATATTCTGAGGTACCTGAAGGGTACAATTGATTATGGGCTCAAGTACGATGCGAATCAGAAGATTAACCTAGAGGGTTATGTTGATTCAGATTGGGCAGGCAGTGCCATCGACAGGAAGAGTACTTCGGGATGTTGCTTCAGTATGGGATCAGGTGTGATCTCTTGGTTTAGCAGGAAGCAATCCTGTGTGGCACTGAGTACAGCTGAAGCAGAGTATGTCGCATCTTGTTCAGCTAGTTGTGAGGCAGTATGGCTGCGGAAGCTACTGTCTGATATATTTGATCTCCAGTTGGATGCTACTTGTATACATTGTGACAACTAGATTTGTGTGAAGTTGTCAGAGAATCCAGTGTTCCATGACAAGTCGAAGCATATTGAGATCAAGTATCACTATATCAGGGATATGGTGTAGAGAGGAGTAGTGGAGCTCCTGTATGTTGCGACGGAGGTACAGATAGCTGATGTATTGACGAAGCCATTGGCTAGGCTAAAGTTTGAGTACTTCAGAGAGAGACTTGGTGTTCTCCAGATCGAGGCTTCCTCCCAGAGACAGTGATGAGTCCCAAATCCATTCTGACGAGCAGGTCAGATGTAAGGGCTGATCCATTCTGTCATGGTGAGAGGATTCAGTTCCTTCCATGTCAGATATGAGTGCTAGAGATCCAAAGCCATTCTGATGAGCAGGTCAGATGTAAGGGCTGAGCCATTCTATCATGGTGAGAGGATTTGGTTCCTTCCATGTCAGATATGAGTGCTGATTGCCATTCTAGGAATGGAGGCACCTGGTCAGTTACCAGGAACACTCAGTCAGGGACTGAGTAAGCCATTCTGACGAGTAGGTCATATGTAAGGGCTGAGCCATTCTGGTCATGGCTAAAGGATTAAGTTCCTCCCATGACATATGTGAGTGCTGGCCATTCTGTCAAGTAGGACAGATGTAAGGGTAATTGCCACTCTCCGGGAGAGTGGAGGTGCCTGGTCCGTTACCAGGTAGCTCAGTCAGGGACTGGGGGCCATTCTGACGAGAGTGTAGGATTCAGTTTCTACCAGGCCAGATGTGAGTGCACAAATCTCTCATCATTGTGGTAGGAGGGGCTCCGGCCTGGGTGAGAGTCGTTCATCATTGTGGTAGGATGTGTTCCAGCCTGGGTGAATGTGAAAATCTTTCATCATTGTGGTAGGAGGGGCTCTGGCCTGGGTGAAAGTCCTTCATCATTGTGGTAGGATGTGTTCCGGCCTGGGTGAATGTGCCATTCTGACGAGTAGGTCAGATATAAGTGCAGATCCATTTCACAGATGATAGTTGATTGTGCCTATCATGCTGGTGAATGTGAGTGCTGGGCCTTTCTGATGTGATTGTATTTTACTACATGATCAGATGTGAGTGATGGGCGTGCCTTTCTTATGAGCAGGTCATATGTAAGTGTTGGGTGTGCCTTTCTGACGAGTAGGTCAGATGTAAGTGCTGGGCGAAGACCTACAGGAGAGAGGCCTACAACCAGCATGAAAAAGGGCTGGCTCTATAGAACTTCCTATGACGAGATAGTACACACATGATGAGGACCAGTGGAGATCCAGATCGAGCTATGATCCAGATCTAGTTATGATGACTCTGAGAGATCCAGATTGAGTGATGATCCAGATCAAGCAGTAGTGATCCAGATCGAGTGATGATCTAGATCCAGTCCAGTGATGATGATCCAGATCCAGTGATGATCCAGATCCAGTGATGACGTACTATGACGATCCATATTGAGAGATGATCCAGATCTAGATGACTTGAAGATGAAGATGACTTTAAGATGAAGATGACTTGAAGTTGAAGATGACTCAAAGACGAAGATGATCCAGTTGATGCAGAGAAGAAGACCAGTGCTGAAAAATTGTGTCGAAAGAATACCTTCCTAGTTAAGAGGGAGTGTTGATGTATATGTAACTTCGGAATGTATTCTTCTATGTATTATAACCCGATGTTTATTCTGGGATGTTTCTATTATGTATTTGAGTCATATTGTCTTCCCTCGATGTTCCGATCAGGAGGATTATTAATGTAAACAAGTCTTGTCAAGTCATTAGGTAAGTCCCCACAGTTTCGGGGCACTTGGGTTATTATACACTAATTAAGGTGTAGGCTCGAGTAAGTAATTGTAAGTTAAGCCTACATGGTTGAGTGCACTTCAAGTCAATGGAAGAATATAAATAGAGAGTGAGAGTCTCTCTATTTATCACTTGTGAATTACATCACTTGCTCTCTCAAGTGTGGCGCCCCCTTGGAGAAGGAAATACTTTGGCTTGATAGAAGACAGAAGGCTGCTGTTGTGTTGGGAGGTCATCTTACTGTTTTGGGTTTCACATCTTGTGGTGATACTATCTTAGAGGAAGTTGAGGGGTTTTCTCCATTTATGGTTTCCCCTGTCAAAACTCTTTGTGTCTCTTGTCTCATGTGATGTGCTTATATTATTGTTGTGCTTGTTATTATCTCAATGAAAAGATCCTAACATAATGCTAGCTTAAATGTTGAAAAACTAACAATGCATAGAGGGTTTTGGCTGATTAAGGAAATCTGCAGCTCTGTGCGCAGAGGCCTGTAGCTGTGTGCGCGGATTTGAGGACTTGAAAGGATCTGCAGTTGAGTGCGCAGATCAAAACTGTGGTTTTTGTAGAAAGTTGAATAAAACATAGTTCTGTGGACGTAACCCCTACACTGGGGGTGAACCACGTTATATTTGGTGTCGTGGTTATGTGTGTTGTTTTTTGTTGTGTTATTTCATGCATTAATATTTATATATCTGATAAGTAAAGATCATTGCTAGATAATAACTTCGCTGTGAATTCCCAGTAAAGGGTTGTGCAAGGCACTGTTTGTTATCTAACCGCGAAGCTAAATAAGTGAATGTTAAGCTCTGTGATTTATATTTATAATCTGTTGAAAGCTAAAAGGTACAGTAATTTCCCTCTTCTGCTTGCAGAAACCTGGTTCTGCAGCACCCTATAGCTGTTTCGGGTGAGACTGCAACCTATTCGTAGGTTGTTGCCGAAAGGGCCAACACTGTGGGTCTTTTGTTGGTGCGAAGTAAAAGGTATAAAACCCGGGTCTGCCCTAGTGCCAAACACCTTGGTAAAAATAAGAAAGTCCATGACAAAAGAAAACAAGAAAATAAATGGAAGTTGCCTAAAATCAGTAAAAAGCAGGAACTTTTTTGAAGGAAAGAAAAAGTTTCCTTATGACCCAGGAAAAGCATAAAGTTGTCATAACTCAAAAGAGGCATCTTTTGACTAAGTGAGGGCGCAGTTTCTAATTGTGAAGGATGATTTGGACTTGGAAACAATTCCACATGGTCTTACTTTCCTATTGCCTAAAGGGGGTGCTTTTGTGGCTAGGGTTAGGTCACCCATGGGGTTGACTTACTCTCACAAGTCACCATTGGCCTCAACTTAATAAGCATGTCATCCAGAATTCTATAAAAGGTGAATTCAATCCCATTGAATCAGTTTGGATAATTTGATATTGTGTTTATGCTATGTGAGCATATTCTCTTAGTGTTGTGCCTCAGATCATTGGGTGATGATCCCCAAACCCCTCCTCCCTTCTCTTCCATTTCCCTTTCTATCTATTGCAGGTCTATGGAGCGCTAATGCCAGATAATGAATCTTATTCTAGAAGTATATTAAAGCCTACATCAAGTTCAGGTTGAGCTCCAGTGAATCCCATGCTCCACTTATGCTCACAACCACTTGCTGGTCATGATTCGGGCCTCCTGCCCCTTAATTTTGGAAGCCTCTTTGTAATGGTCAAAAAATAATTTATTTATGTTATGAAGTGATAATATATTCTGAACATTACATTTATCAGGTCGATATATCTCAGACCTTGAAGAATATTATCTTAGTTTCATAAAAAGATCATATTTTATCAGTATATGGGGGGATTGAGTAAGTATGAGTATTGTAATGAATATTTCATGATGGGGAAGGGATTGAAATAAGTATTCATGTTCAAATATCTCATATTTATCTCTTTTATAAATCTTGGGTTTCACAGAATTGGATTTAATATGATTTAATGGTTTTTTTAAAGACCCTAGCTAGATTACTAGTTTTTAATAACTAGTTTTACTTAAATTGATGCAAAATAGGTTCTGTAAACTCAAACTGAGCTCTGTCAGTTCCTATAGGTTAGTAACAGGACTACCTTCCCATATAAATCTCTAGAACCATTTTTTTTGGGTTTTACCACCCTTTTGTATCCTCCTTTGCGCAGGGTTTTTCTTGACCAAAATTGCCAGAAATCCCCAAATTCACCCAAAACACCTCAAAATTTCTAGAACCTCAGAAAAATGTCCAAATAAATTTTTTTATTTTAAATTAAGTCTGTAAAAAACCTCTTCAAGTTTCCCTAAGCCTCTGGTTGAAGCATCCAGAACTACTCTCCTTAGTTGCACGGTTTGGCTACCTAGAAGCGTGGTAGTAGGTTTCCATGACGCGGATTATGAAACCTAATGGAAAAATATTTAAATGTGTTAGGGGAGAGTAAATTCAATGTATTACATCTCTTTGTTTGCTTCCCACTGATCACTCTTGTCCTCTACAAAATCTCCCAGAAGAAATCCTTGTTTTTGCAAATATGAGAAGGCTCTGTGTGAACCCCTTAAATTTCAAAATTATTTTTTAAAAAAATTACAAAATTAAAGTGTTCAGGTCTGTACACCAGACTTAGGACATTGTATTAGCATTCATCTATTATTTTTTATTCTCGAATTTCTAAAAAATATTATTTTTGTTCAATATTTTCAATGCATTCTTGAATTTGTGTAAAAAGTTCTCTTCTTTTGACAATTTTATTTTAGGAGTGTTAGCATTTGTGTTTTCCTTGATGGTGTGCTTGACCACTAGTTTGAATTACACAGATAAAGCACGTGCAACAATCTAATAGAAAACTGGAGACATATTTAACCTTGCTATCCATTCATGTTGATATGAGAAATTATGAGGAGTCCATACAACAACGTCTGCATGATATCGCAAGGAAAAGGGAGTAGTTACAACAACTAGAGATAGACCTTAGAGCACAGTTTATTGCTAGGGCATAGGTGGTGTGAATCCAAAGTGGATTTGATGAGCAGGAAAAACAACATGCTAGCATTGTTTCTAATCTTTAGGTATGCAGATTAGTATTTCCTTTAACATGGCAAGTCCATTCTATATCGTAAATGAGGAAAATATATAATGTTAGTGCTTACAAATAAAAATGGATATTATTTTACACACTTGTGCTTTTAGTCTTTTGTCAGTTTAAATATTAAATATCTTCTTTAATCACATACCACTTTAAGGATAGGATACCTTTTAATATTTGTTATCCTAGTGTGATTGGCTAACTGATGTGGTAGTTCGTGGATTGTGTTATTTTTATTATTTGTCAGGTTCTTCTTTCATGATTTACTTATCAGAGTTTTTTTTCGAAATGTTCACTAACTACTAGTAATTGTTATGAGAAGGGATTGAAGTATTTCTTGACATATATATTTTCCTAAAGATGTAAGTCACACAGATTTGGCATATCATTTTTTTTTTTGTCTGGAAAAAGAAATACTATTCAAGTAATGTTTTTTCCAGAGCACACGATAAGTACATTGTCCAAAACTTGAGATATTTATTATTTAATATCTCTAAAATACATATTTTCCCAGAATACATCGTTGAGGGACCTAGAGGCCTTTTTTGTACCACGGGAATATTGGGAATTTTAGAATCTGCTCCCACTCTTTTTGTTTTGGAGGCCAATTTTAGTGCATGGTTTACCCCTTCCACAAGAGTGTTGAATTTGGCTCTATTAATTGTTGATTCCCTCAGACATCCATAAAAAAATTATTTTTCTACCTTCTTTTTGTCCTAAATCACCCCTTCTTGAGTGTCGCCCAGATATCCCTTGTATGTACCATTACAATTGTTTCACCTTATCATATCTAGAGGGATCCATGTCATGGAGGATGTTTGTTTTCCTCTTCTATCGTTGAACAACAAGATTTGCTTTAATAGGAAAACATGCATTTTACTGCATTTTTTATAAAAGAGAAATCTAGGTACTGAAAATTGACAAATCTCTTCATAATCATGTTTATTTCGATCGAATAATAACCATAGACTAAACACACATTATCTTCAGTATCATATTGGCTACCATTTTCGTTCCAGTCTCAAAAGTGGCAAAAAAATAGAGACTGGATTCTCTATATCTAAACATTGATACTCATCCAGTTGAATTGTAAATACAAAATTAATGATCTTTGTATATTAGGCCCCTGCCATATTGGAATTTTAATTTAGGATTGTAGCTCTCCCCACACTTTTGATGTATATGCATCATCACACATATATCCCACAGTTGAAATATAAAAACCTAAAAAATAAGAAATAGAAACTTTGGGTACTAATATAGAAGTGGGACGCACGGTACTCTACCGAATTTCCCAAAGACACAAGGCAAATGCATGAAAGGATAGACCAAATATGTGAAATAGAACAGAAAACCATCATCACTTGAGTTGTAGTCTTGGATTTAAAGACTGAATTGATCTCTTAATATAGGTTATATCAACTTATGCCATGAATAAAATTACACACTAAATCTTTAATAAAAAAGAAATATGCTTGAATTATGCCTTTTAAACATGTATTCAAATTAATCTATAGTTGATTTGGGATACCATCTGAAAGTTGACTTGGGATACCATCTTAATTGGAATCAAGACTTAATTAAAATTTGGTCGACTATGTTTCTTTATGAGAAAAGCACTTGGATAAATTAGAAAGGCAAATTGCTATCCATATTTGTCCTTTTTTGTTTTTATTTCCCCCCAATCATTTTGACATCCTTTACCATTAAACCATTGATGATTTGGATTCTAGACTCGAGTGCTTAATCAAGAATGATTTTGGTTTCTATAAATAATATTCAATGTACTTGGTGGGATACTGTTATTTTTCCTTAAAGCATATTCAATATGCAATTGATTCAACTTAACAGGATAGTGAGTAACTACTTTGTTGTGCACCCTCCCTCTTTGAAGAATAACAGAATTTGGAATTTGGGTTGCAAGGTAGGATTTCTTTCATTGACTCCTAACCAATGGTTATTGTTCTTTCAGTACAGGTCATGACTGCTCTTCACCCTCTGGAAATAAACTTCATTAAATTTGTTGTACATATTAGTTGACACAACAAATTAAGGTGCTTGTGCATCAGAATGCCATTTCTTTTATTCATGCCAATCTGATGTATTCCATAGAACTGAGGTGTTGATTTCACCTCCGTATTCGTAAGTTATGTTTTTTTTTTCTTATGTACTGAACAGTCCCATTGAAAATAAATTTTAAATTTTATGTTATCTTGATATTTTTTAACCATAAGGATGAAACTGAAGAGCCAATGTAACATGATTTTCTAAATTCTATGTTTGTTCTATTATCTTTCTGCTTGTTTTTTTTCTGTCAGTTAAGTGCACTTCAAAGAAGCTCAAGATGCTAGACTTACTAACAGTAAGTCTAGCATCTTGAGATTCTCTGAATTTACATTATTCTAGTACTAAAACCTGTTGACCATGACTGCTTTGTTTGTGATAACTCATAACTAGTTTTGTAAGGTGCATATGTGCTACTCGTAAAAATATTTGTGAAAACAATATCTAATTACAACAGAAGGGTGACAAATGGGACACCCTAGAACAGTAGTTGTAAACTCATATGCCCTTTAAGAATGGTCAGAGATCATCAAAGTGTCATATTCAATTTTTGGACCAAAATATATTATACAATGACCAACCCTACCATAACTAATTCAATAATTAACAATTGTGCTTTCAAGTACTACCAATATCAAATATTAAAATAAGGCTCTTGATATTCAATTATCATAACGGCAAGAGAATTTATCCTTCTTTGCATGAAACTTTCCTATTGGGAAGATGGCAAGATCCATCCCATCTATATTTAGAATGCCTATGGCCTTTGGTAGGAGGTCTTAATCAACATTTTGAATTCCTGTTACTACTGCTTCCACTTAGAGCCTCGGGGCCGCATTTATGAATTGTGTGCAACGAAGGGGCCAAAAAATTAGTGCTCAGTTACTTCTATTAACTGGGCTTCTAGTAAAATTTCATTTGTCTCATTTTCAATCACTACTAGTGCTCCTATCCTATAGATCTCTAGTGTTGTTTACTAGGACTGATATTGAAACTATAATTTCAATCAATTCAATTCATTGAGATGTAAATAGATTCTTTGTTTTCACTTTGATCAACAAAGCATTATTGACAATGCAACATATACCTAAAATCATTAGTAAAATTGACAGTTGTATCTGAAAAAAAAATTGTGGCAAGAAATTGACAAAAGTTGTAATTGTAAGGGATGGATATTGCATGAACAAATAAAACCTGTCTCCAGTGTGTTCTATTAGAAAATGCAATAAATTGCAATTTCACTTTCACTAATTTTGAAAAATGATTGACTATTTGTACCCTTATGGTATGTCACATTCAATTGGAGAAGGTAGGATTCATGAATGATCAAACTCTAAGAATCCATAGCGTAAAGTAAGCATGAAGAACCTAAAACAAAGAAAATATCACTTGCAAGCTCAAGCAAATGCTAACTGTCCATTGTTGAGAGGAAAAAGGTCAAAGGAAGAGTGACAAACTAGCATTAATTTAAGAAAGGAATGTGATCTCTGTGATTTTGATCATTGTGGGTGAAGTAATGTGCATCCACAATATACATCGAGAGATGTAAGGTGCATTGTAGAATACATGTGGGTTATCATGTCAATATACTAGGTAGAAATATCAAGGGCTATAAAAAATATAAATGAAAAAATGGATACATGCAATATATAATGAAAATAGGGGTTTTTTAAATTGGGAAGGCATATTGGGAGGTATTTTCCAATATTTTTTGAAAATAGGGGTATTGTTTCATATGCTACGAAAGAACGTGCTATGGCATGGTTTCACTAATTGAAGACCCTGTGAGAATACCTTAGTACCCTGAGTATAATTAACTAGACTAGTTAGGAATTGAAACCTCAATTTAATTATATATATATATATGTGTGTGTGTGTGTGTATGTATGTATGTGTTAATAGAGTAAAATTGCAAGGATATATTTACAAAGAAATATTTATATAGGTAGAGCCTCCATCTAATCAAGACTTTCCCATACTAACCAGTCTTGTAGAGGACTCTAGCAAAATTGTTGTAACTTGCCAATGGGGTTTGGTGAGATGGTTTTTACCATCGCCTCAAAAACATCCCACACATTGAATCTACAATGGTGGATGCAGGCGAAGAGCTAAACCCGATCAAATTGGACATCGAAGACATAAAATCCCATATAAAAGATATTGAAATGGTTCACTTTTAAAATAGGCAAACCTGACCATTGATACTCTCCAATATCCATAAATTCCATTATTATACACTATTATAAATAGGTATATATTTCTTCATCACAATAAAGCTAGTAACATTCTTATAGTTCCCCATCAAAGTTATGATAGGTGTTTCTTTTGACATTTACTAAATATTAGGTAAAAACTGTAAAATTTCATTTGCATGGCAATACTTTTATATTCCTCACAATATCTGTAATATTTGTTTAATGATATGGTAGTCTTAAGCAAAAACGTTATCAACAATATTTCTCTAACCTTGAAAACACTCTGAAGCAATTCCTCCCATTTCCCTAAATGCTCCATACGCAAATGATTCTTCTCTTTTTTCTTGTCTTATTCGGCTTCTTTGTGATGGTTGTGTTGATACTTCTTTCTTCGTCATCTTTTCCAATAATTTCAAACGATCTATTGTTGTCTGGCTTCATTTGCCAATGTATATGTTTCTACAGGAAATTCTCAAACTTGCTTTATGTTTTGCACTTATTAATATTTAATATAAACATGCATGTGACATTTTTTTAACGCAGTCTTTCCAACAATCTTATTGAAGTGTTTATAACTTGATATTTAAGTGATTATATAAATGGCGATACTTCTTATTGATAAGTAGTTACACGGCTTCACCCCACCAGAACTTCATCACTGGTGTAGGAAAACACAACAGCTACTTTCTAGCTTTCCGGGTCTCACTCTCAGTCACATCTATCGTGAACACAACCGGATTGCAGAGAGTCTTTCAAAAACAACACTCACTCTTGCTCCGGGTATTGGCTGTTTTACCGAATTTATTGATGATCATTTGGTCACTAGTGACACTATTCAGCTCTTTTGAGTATTGGATGTCTGTGTATTTACATCCTCTTAGATACCTGTATGATGTTATTCTTTGAGTGGTAGAATTTGAACAGCAGCTCT
Organism: Pseudotsuga menziesii; assembly: GCA_001517045.1. Taxonomy (NCBI): domain Eukaryota; kingdom Viridiplantae; phylum Streptophyta; class Pinopsida; order Pinales; family Pinaceae; genus Pseudotsuga; species Pseudotsuga menziesii. Next base: position 32,396 of record LPNX010053414.1, read on the forward strand.
GAACCCCCTTGGTTCACGATAGATTTGGATGAGTATGTGAGACCCCCGTTATGATGTGACTTATATCTGATGGGACATTTCACTTTTGTATGCCTTTCCCCCTAGCCACAGCTGGATGTGATCCTTCTATAGATTGGCAGTCTATGATATGTAACTCCTTATGGGTGAGTGTTAACACTGCCCTTTGATTCTTAATAAAGAATATCAAGGTCAGGCTTTTTCTTCCTGAAAAAAAAAAAAGTAGTTACACGGCCGATGCTGGGGTTTATTAACACCGCTCATTTGCTGGGTTGAACATGCTGATTATATCAATGAACAACATGGAATTTCCTCAAGTGGAGTGTGTCATGTTTGGCAAACTATGGTGTGTTTATGTTTGGCATCTTGTGGAGAATTCGTGGTAGGTAATGGTTCAGAATCAACAGTAATTATTAATGGTTTTTTTGTGGAAAATCTGCTGTAGGTAATGGTTCATTTTCCGTCATGTTTCTAGCCATCCTTGGCTCATTTCTGGATCTTCATTTCATATAAATATAGACTAGTCAAAATTAACCCACATCTAAGATTTAGGTTTTTATTTTTAATTTTTTAATGAAATTTTTATTTTTATAAAAATTCATAAATTTAATTTGTTAGAATCTTAGGGTTTAATTAAATTCAAAAGTTTATTTTGTTTAATAAATTTAATTCCAATAAAATATTTTAATTATTGAAAAAATTAAATTAGAATTTTACTAAACTTTTATAAAATGTGGTTTAATATTTAAAAGTTTTTCAATAATTTATTTAGCCTATTTTTCTTTAATTAAATTTTTATCTTTTATAAAAAAGATTGTTATGATTTCTATAATATTTTAATATCATGTTATAATATGCTTTCCTAAAAGCATATTATTATCTTTATGTTTTATTAAATTTTTATTTTATTAAAAACCTTTTAATTATTAAACTAACAAAAAGTTGAATTAAAATTTTTTAGTGCTTTATTTGCTTTGTTAAATTTTATTTTATTTAAATCTTTTAATTTTTTTTTTATGTTATTAAAAATTTTAATACATGTTAGAATATTTTTTGTTTTGTTCACACATGGGTTATGTTCTTCTAGGTTAAGTTTTAGGATTTTATGCTTAGTTTATTAGCTTTTTTTTAATTTTTAATGACTCTTAATAATATTTTGGCTTTTTAGGTTTTAATAGTTTAGTTAGAAGTTTGTTGGCTTAATTTGGTGAGCTTAGGAAACCACTACATGCAATGGTTAGGCCATCGTCCCCATTTAAACAATTGGGGTGTTTTAGGCGTGTCTTCTATCTTGATTCGGTGTTTAGTGACATGAGAGTGTTGGGCCAAAGCAGATTTTTGCATTCTATTTAGTCGGATGTTAGCGCAACATTCTTTCACTCTGGTTTGAATGGATCTACTTGTTTCACCGATGTACACGCCTTCCCCCATTCACACGAAATCATGTAAATACCCTTTTTTACGGAAGGGTCAATTGGGTCTTTCATTGATTTCAGGAGCTTTTTGATGTTGTTGTTAAGGGGCGAGAACACAGAGTCTATACTTTTCTTCTTCAAGTGTTTCACAATCTTGTCTGTTACACCTTGTATATATGGAAGAAAATCCTTGTGTTCCCCCACTTATTTTCTTTGAGGTGTTTGGGTTTTTCATTTTTGGCAAAAGCTTTCTTGATTTGATGAGAGTCATACCCATTACAAAGGAAAACATCATGTAAGTGTTATTTTTCAGCTGATAAGTGCTTTGTATCCTAAATCCCCCTCGTGATCAATGTGTTCATGACACCTAATTTTTGTTGTGGGTGATGGTGAGAAAAAGCATGGAGATATTGCTCAGTGTGGGGTTTATTTCTTTAAACCTTATGAGATATGCCCTTGTCTTGCTTTCTGATAATTAGTGTATTAAGAAAAGGAAGGCAATTGTTCTCATCCATCTCCATTGTAAATTTAATGGAGTCGAATTGTTTGTTAAGGTCATCAACAAATATGACTAGCTCCTCTCTATCATGGGCCCAAATTATGAATGTGTCATCCACATACCTCGACCACCACTCTCGTTTTGAATGTGTCATGGATAGAGCATTATGTTCGAAGTTTTCCATAAAGAGGTTGGTTATAATCGGTGAGAGCATTATGTTCGAAGTTTTCCTTGAATGTTGAAAAAGGTGGATCTAAAACATAAGCCTACGAAATTAGTTGTTTCACTGTGAGTTAAGGTTCTAAGTCACTTTGATTGCCTCATCTATGGGAATCATTGTGAAGAGGGATGCAACGTCTAGGCTCAGGAGTAGCTCATTCTCATCCATATGTTAGTCTTTAATTTTCCCAATGAAGAATGAGGAGTCTTTGATAAAGGAGCTTGTGTTCCCTACTAGAGGCTTTAATCTGTTTGCAAGGAATTTGGCAAGCATGTAGATAGGGGAGCCTATAGTAACAACTATGGGTCGAAGAGGAATACATGGTTTGTGGATCTTGGGGAGTCCTCCTCATAATTAAATGATCAAAAGCAAGGAGTTTTTTCTTTATTTCGTCATCTATGGATGATCTCTTTATGTTCTCCAAGACTTCTTTTGTAATGCGACATAGAGGATTCTTATTAAGTTTTTTATAGCAGTAAAATAGATCCAAATGGGCTTTCATCTTTTCCACATAGTCTTCTTTAACATCGTCGCTCCCCCTTTATCTGCCTTCAAGATGACAATTTGATCATTCTTTCCCTTATCCGCCTTCAAGATGACAATTGATCATTCTTTCTAAGTTCCTTGAGAGCGCTATATTCTTCATTGGTAATGTTGGGTTTGGGTGGTTTGGCTCTCCTTAAGGTACTAGCGCAGTTCTTACTTACCTCTTCACCTTAGTTTTTGGGAAGATGTTTGATGCTTTCTTCTATGTTGCAAATATCAAAATATGTTCAACCTAAATCTTTTTGGGAGCCATCGCAAAATTGAGACCTTTCTCAAGAAGTTCAAGAGAAGACCGATTAAGCTCCATGTTGGAAAGCTTGACCCCAAGCCGATCGGGGTCCCTTGACCTAGTTTTGGATTGAGGTTTGCTTGCATGTGGGTTTCTTGGTTTCAGCGAAGTTGGCTGTTGGTGATTGTGGTGATACTATAGCCGGTCCTGATCAAGAGGTTGGTTATCCTGCTGGTGATGATGCCGCTAGCTGGTCACAATCACGAAGAGGTTGCTAGTTATCTTGTCGAGGAGCGTGAGGGATTGGCTAGGCGTGAAGGCCCAATGGCTCAGGCTGGGTGTGATGCGTATCATCCACCAATCGCTCCTTGTTGATTTCATCATCCCTGGTCGAAATCACAAGGAGGACGTTGGTTATCAGGCTGGGCGCTTCTGCAAACTGGTGTGATTTGCTAGGCGTGATCTGGTTTAGCGTGAGATTTTTAAAAAATATATAATTATTTAAAAGAGTACTTAATAGGTTTACTTTATAGATTATAGGTTTTCAAATTCAAGCCAAGTTAATTTAACGACCATGATTCCATCAAGATGTTCCCATTTGTTTTGCTCGTAAAAACATTTTCCAAAAACGATTTTTTCTACAACAATTATCTACACACTATAATCAACAATGTTTTTCCAATACTAACATTGTAATGTTAATTACATGATTTCAGTATTAACAAACAATATCGTTAATGATTCCTTTCCTTCAATGCGGTAGCTGCCATTCCAATTCCGATTGATTATATGAAGAAAAAAAGGCCTTGGCATTATCATTAATATTATCACTGACCACAGTAAACTCAAATCAAATCCAGAACATGGTTTACACATGTAAATATAGCAGATGTTTCAATTTTTTTCATGGAAAACACCACTGTTAGGCCTGAATATTGGAAAGCCCGATTGATCCAAACGCCTCATCCGGTCCTGTTGTTCACGAGTAAAGTCGTTTTCAATGTGGAGCACCTCACCGACCTTTTCAAGGGTTTCGCAGTTCTGTATTATCTGAGCAATACTTCGACACAGCAAGCTACTTAGACTCCTGATTTCCAGAAAATGGGCAGCTTGTGCAAGCTCTGAGAGAGTTGAACGATCCATATTGAGGAACTTCTTATCCCAATCGTCGATATCCTCCGCAGTTTCAAGAGTTTCGGCAGGATGATCCACATGATATTCGCAATATTTGACAACCTTTTCCAAAATCTTGCTCGACAGAGGGATGGGGTTTTCAGCGCCCAACACCCCCATTCAAGCTCTCCATGTCCTCCATCAAGTTATTTAAGAACATAGACTACGATGCCGCCGCCTTCTTGACGTCGAATATTTTGCCATCGCAGCTCACCAATCTCACCATATCATTACATTCCTCCGGTGCCATTGTAATTGCAGAAGATGAAGGTGATGAGCAACATGGTGGGTCAGTTCGGTGAGCTGAGACCTCCACACATCTTTCCCTCACACGTTGCTTAAAAAGAGTCCATGAATTCGTGTCTTGAAAAAATACAATCTGATCGTCCCTCTTTTTTATTTCTGTAAATCTCGTGTCTTGAAAAAATACAATCTGATCGTCCCTCTTTTTTATTTCTGTAAATCTTTCGGTATTCCTTTGAAATTGACAAACCTTATGGTGTTACATAGTGTTTTTATTAACGATGACAAGTCACAAGTTTTTAGTCGTAGTTGATGAATGGATAACTGGTAGCAATGCATGGATAACTAATAGCTGATGAATGGATAAATCGTAATAACTCATAAATCGTAACAATGCATTGATAACTCATAGTTGATGAATGGATAACCACACCTCATGGCAGATAACTAGAAGAATGCTAGATACAAAGAAAAGAATATAAAAAATAAGTGATAGTTGACCAATGGACAACAAGGAGAATGTCGGTGATAACATGTAGCTAGGCATGGATAACTCACACTTGAACGGTTTAACTAGAAGAATATGATGAATAAAAAAAATCCAAAGTGTTTTCCATTCCATAACTATCTCTTAACCATTTGATCTCTATCGACGTGATCCAACCACAAACTATGTGGGTGTGCTAGTAGAATTTTGGGTGGACTATCATCAATGCTTTTTCATCTAAGAATGAGATAAGTGTATTTTCCATATTAATTCTCTGGGCTTATTCAAAATTCCTAATTAACAATTATAAAAAAAAAATAGCTCATGTGATCACTGTATTTTGTGGTAGTTGGAAAAAATAAAAATAAAAATAAAAATAAAAATAGATCATGTGATTACTAAACTTAATAGCATGGTAATGTGTAATCCTGCGTCTAGCAGCTAAAAGTCCATCTAATATGGAGAAGGTTCAATAGTCAAAGTGCTAATATGGAGAAGGTTTAATAGTCAAAGTGCATTTTACAACTTTGAGTTGAAGTAATGTGTAGTTAGTGTCACACTAGAAGTCCTAATAAACTCCTCTGAACTCCTAATAAATTATCTTAACTCATGTGATAGCCGCACTTAGTGTGACGTAATATGCAACTCATGCAACAATCGAGTTAATTTGCATAAGGCTTAGTCGAACTCAATTTGGAAGCTAAGAATGAGATAACTCAAAACTATTATATTAAGTGCAATAGATTTATATTAGCTTTTAAATTAACTATTAATTACAACTATTAGCTTAACTATGATGATACAACTATCATCATTGGAGTAAATCTAATAGTTATATCTAATAGTTTATTTAAAAGTTATTATGAAGGTATTGCGGTTAATATAACACTTTCAAGTTATCTCGACTCCTAGCTTTCAAATGGAGTTTGACTAAGCTTTATGCACATTAACTCGACTCTCAACTCTGAGATGGAGAGTTTAGAGAAATTCATTGGGAGTTTAGAAGAGTTTATTAGGAGTTCGATTGTGACTCAAACCACACATTACTTCAACTCCCACTTGCAAAATACACTTTGACTAAACCTTGTGCACAATAGCTCAACTGCTAGATACTAGATGGAGTTCCATTGTCACATGGACTACACATTACCATTTTCACATTGAGCTATTTTTTATTTTTCTTTTTCCAACTACGGCAGGGGGGTTATCACATGGGCTATTTTTTATTTTTAAATTTTTAATTATGAATTTTGAATGATGTCCATAGAATTAATCTGAAGAATACACTTCTCTCATTCTCATCCATACATGAAAAAACACAGATGCTAGTCCACCCAACAATTATAAGATATATATGCCTTTCGACATAACTAATATTTACGCAATTAATATAATTGTTACAAGTTTATCTATATTTAGAAATGATTTGAGAATATTCAGTTGGAGATGGTTAAGTTTATGTGATTGCGAGAGTTGTTCATTCCTTTTTCACTCAATTTTATATATGAGCTCATTTTTGGGTTGTGCATATTGGGTTTTAATAATGATAGTTTTAAGTTGTTTAATTATTTGTTTATTTTAATGATAGTTTTTAAGTTGTTTAATTATTTGATTTTTTTATAATTGTTAATTATGAATTTTGAAAGATGCTTATAGAATTAATATGAACAATACATTTGTCTCATTCTCATCCATAGATGAAAAAACCTAGATGGTAGTGCACCCAACAATTATAAGATATATACACCTTTCAACATGACTAATATTGAGGTAATTAATATAATTGTTACTAGTTAGATCTGTATTTAAAAACGATTTAAAAATATTGAGTTGGAGATGGTTAAGTTTATCAGATTGTTAGAGTTGCTCATTCTTTTTCACTAAATCTATATATGAGCTCATTTTTGTGTTGTGCATATTGGGTTTTAATAATGATAGTTTTTAAATTGTTTAATTATTTGATTTTTTTGTTATGAAAATTGTGTATATAATTTTTAACTTTCCATAATTTTTATGTTAAATTAAGAAGTAAAGAATAAGTATGATAGAAGTTTTAACATATCAATTTTAAGAAGAATTGATGAATTATTATTATTATTATTATTATTTCACTTATTTATATAAATAGTAGAACTATGAATAATAAAAATACAAATAGTTAAGTTATAAAGAAAAATAAATAAATAAATATGTTGTTAGATTTTGTAGTTGATTGTAGTCAACCATGGTTTTTGTAGTTGACTTCAGCGTCAACCATTGCAGACTTTATAATTGTCAACCATGAGTAACTATTATTTGACTATAGTATATTTTCATGAACCATGCCTGGATATGGTTTGCTCTAGTTCACAATAGTTGGTCCCTTTGGTTAGCTAAGGTTGACCACATTTGATCATTATTGACTATGGTTTTCATAGTTGACTTTAGGTAACCATGGTTAACTATGCTTGAACATGGTTGACAATGTTTGACAATAGTTAAGCATGAGTGGCGCATGAGTGATTATTGTTTGACCATGGTTGAATATGGTTGACTTTTCTTAGCCAATGAACATGTACCATACTTGACTATTGTTCAACTTTGGTTAACCATGGTTTACTTTAGTAAGCCTTGATTATGTCTGGTTCAATTTATTTAGGTAACTTTGAATCTGTTTCAGTGTGGTTGACTAACCAATGTTCACTATAGATTACTTTGTTGACAATGGTTGTGCATGTTTGATTATGCGATATCATGTTTGAATGCAAAACTTTTGATTCCTTGTCAAAGTAAGGAATATTAAAATAGAGCCGATTTTATAATTGAGCAACATTGAACACAGGGTTTTATGCTATGATTTTTAATTTTATACACAACTTTTTATCAGTTGTATACCCAACCTTTTATTGTCCGATAACAACTTTTTGTTTAGCATTCTAGAATTGCTTTGACAACTCTATGATATTAAGCAATTAGAGCCTTTGTGGTAGTGGATGCATAGTTAATACCTCATGTGTTGCAGTCAATGCATGAACATGGAAAGCCGTACGTATTATCTCCTGCCACACTTGAAGATGTAGATTTCTCCCATGAAAGTGTAGGTGTATTGGTAATATGTGGTTTATGCATTTTAATATTTTGGATGGGATGTTCTACATTTACCATAATTGTTACTTTTTGGTGAGCATTAAAGTGCTCATTTCTTATATGTGAATTTCATTCACAGATTTTTCCTCCCCTAGTTCAGATAGGGTATTATATGCAATTGATTTACTATCATAAATCATGACAATGAACCATCCCTTGCTCATGCATCAATAAACTGGGAAAAATCAGTTGTTGCTAAACTTGAAGATGCCAACTCTTATCTTTTTGGAAAATTAGTTATCATCGTTATCAACAATCTCCACATCACTAGTAGAAACATGGGTGATAAATGACTAAGAAACCGAAAAAGTTGGTCACCATACAAAATAAATTACTAAAACACCAAAAACGTTGGTCACCACTATATTTTTAAGTGAAATATGACTAAATTTAAGCTTTTTTAAGTGATCACAACTAAAAATGACTAATTGAGCCATGATATAAAAAAAATATAGCTAATTTAGTGATGAGATAAAAAAAATATAGCTAATTTAGTCATGAGATGAAAAAAAATACAATTAGACAGTCTAAGTTAATATAAATTTATAGTGATCATCATCTTGAAAATTATGATGATAATGATGTTGAAAATGATATGATCATCATCGTCATCATTTAATGCATGATCATCATTCTCTCAAAGAGGAAACCACATAAACCTTTATTGCCTTCTGATGGAGGTCTCTTAATCCTTCTACAACATTAAAATTTACAAAATTGTTTAAAAAATTACAATCTCAAAAATTGTAATCCTGCAAATGGATTCAAAGACCCCTTTAAAAGGAGGTCTCTTTTACTCCATAATATTTAAACTTAGAATTCGAATACCATATGATCTTCAAGTATAAAGTTCTTATTATTTTGCAGCAATTGAATGGAGGATGAACATACAAACTAAGCAAAACAAACCACACAGGAAACAGACAAGTATTACTCAGGAATTTATAGTATATTCATCATAATAATATCTGGTGTACAATAGATTACAAATAGGTAGAATTTGAATGCATGAGGAGTGAATTCGAATTCTCCAAGTGGATAATATTGTATCTAACTGAGTCGCTAACTCAAGGTCTCCCAATCAATATCGGAGTCCAACAAACCAACTGTCCGATGACCAATAACTCCAACAGAAAGTAACAACTAGTTAACTCAGTGAAAATGAGTGTGGTAGGTGAACAAAAGCGCTCCTCCACATCCATGCATGCATTATCCATGCAAAGCATGTGCTAGCTAATTGATAGTCAGTCATCTGAGGGTAATTGAAGGCTAACTGTGGCTAACTAGTGCTAACTCCAACTAACTGAAGTAGTTTGGCGTCAGGACTCCCACTGGCTCCTAAAATGTAGGGATTGGTCTAGGAGGCACCCTCACTAATGCATGCACATGAAGTAAGTGGCGGTTAACCTCTCGCATTGTCCCCCACACTTCAATGACTGGTACATGTGTCCCCATTGAGCCATGTGGACCCAATTTCACTAGTGGACTCATTTAACTAATTTAAGGTTCCTAAGCTAGGAAATAAATAATCTAATAGAAATTCGACCAAGGGAGGATTAATAATCCTAACACCCCCGCTTAATCCTAATTTGGACAACTGTGGGCCTTGGTAACAAGACCATAGGTCACCCAAATACAATCTAGAAGAAAAGTAAAAAAATGCTCCTTAGTACAGCTGAGGAAATAGGGGAAAACCTCATGGGAAACCCCCTCGCCTAAAAAATAAGCAGGAAAATAGCAATCTATAAGCTATATTTAGAAGAAAGAAGCTTCCTCCTTAGAAAAATAACTGGAGCCAAAACACTGCAGCAAAAAATTGCAGCTCTATGCAGCAGCATGGTCCATCAGTGGACCTCTCAATGTACTTATGAACTGATGATTCTGTTTGGTTCTGCTGGATGGTGAAGGTAGGGAATGATCAATATGTGATTCTATGGGCCATGTAGCTGATCATTTGCCATTATCAAGTAGCATCGACTTGGAACTTTGTTGCACCATTATGTGAGAGATACTGCATCATGCTCATTCTGATACTCAGATCTAGTTCTTCTTTTGTCTTTTGGAACTCCAGCACCACTTACAACTGTATCAAGAATATTTTGAACCCATCTGGGCTTAGGATTCTGATTTGGAATGGGTACTAGATATGGATCTAGAATCTCTTGAGATTCAGTCTCAATAACAGGATCATCCTGTATGTGATCTTCTTCATCTGAATCTGTAACCTCTAGCACATCATCATCATCATCAAAAATAGGAGGATAAATGGTTATACCTTCCTGTGCTGCTGGAGGAGTATCATGCAGCTAATCTTCTTTGAACTGGACACTTTGTTCAATGAAGCATCTTCTTCTCGTAACCTCCATCAGTTTGTAAGATTTTGCATCATCTGCATATCCCAGCAGAATGCATTCGCTAATTTGGGCTTAGAAAGCCTTTCTCTTGTCAAGTGGTATCCTAGACCAAGCTTTGGAACCAAAAAATATCAAATGAGAGACATTGGTCTTATACCATGCAGTGCTTCAAATGGAGTCACCCCAACCACTGAATTGTGGAGCACCCTATTCTATAAATACGAAGCACAGTTTACTGATTCAGCCCAAAGAGAAGGAGGTCGATGCTTGCTATGGCGAAGGCATGTTTCCATCTCCTTCAATGATGTGTTCTTCCTCTCAACCACACCATTTTTCCATGGTGTGTATGGAACTAAGTGTTCCATTCAAATCCCTTGTGATTCACGGAAATTCTAGAAATATCTTTTGACATACTCTCCTCCTCCATCAGATCTTATTGACTTGATCTTATTATTGAAGCTATTCTCAACCATAGCTTTAAAACTTTAAAAAATCTCAAAAACTTCTAATTTTAGCTTCATGAAGTAGATCCACCAGTACCTAGAACAATCATCAATAAATGTAAAAAAATACCTACAACCATTAATTGAATTTATGGGCATAGGTCGAGCTACATAATTGTGTATCAAATCAAGTGTAGAAATAGATCCATGAGCCTTCCCAACATCATACTGCTTTTATGGATGTTTACCTACCAAGCACCCAACACATACTCCATCAGAAGTTTGGATGGAGGGAAAACCTTCAACCATGTTATCATTGTGGAGGTGCTTTAGATATTTGAAATTGAGATGGCCAAATCTCTCATGCCAAATCTTGCTGGTGTTGTTAGCATGACATAATAAAGTTGTAGGAGGAGAAACAGGCAAGAAATGTGAAAAATCATAAGCTTTGGTAGAGCGATTTGCAATACCTTTCGCTACAAGATTTCCAATGGATTTTTTTGTAATCTCAATTGACTCTTAATTGAATGTGACCCTCTAGGGAGAGCCTGTATGTGTCATCTAGTAAAAAAATAGCATGTTAGCAGCAAGGGAGGGAACATATAAGACATTTTTGAACTCACCATGCTTCGCTCTGACTGAGCCCCTTCCTTCTACTGGAATCTGGGAATCATCTCCCATGTGAATATTAGGCCCCTTTGATAGTGAAAGAGTAGAGAAGGATTCTTTGGACGAAACCATGTGGATGGAGGCTCTAGAATCTATAATGTAGGCTGAGGATGGAGAGATAGTTTCTTTTAAAGCATGACACCTTTTGGCATCTTCTGTCGGTGCTTCTTTGTCATGCTTCTTTTCTCTTGGAGGAGCAATGTTGTGCTACTTAAGAAGAGAAAAAATATCATCAAGTTGCTTCCTCATACAATGTTCTTTAAGATGATATCCCTTTTCACAATACGGACATAACTTCTTTTCAAATTTCTTCTTCTTAGAGCCAGATCCCCCTTTGGAATATTGTTGATTTGATTTAGGCTTCGAATCAGCTGTCTTTTTATCATTCTTCTTTGATTTCCCCTTTGCTTGTGCTTTGGAGGCACCAGTAAACAATAGATATTGATCTTTGGAAGTATGGATGACTCCCATTTGAATCAATTTTCCATGTTATTTGATTAAGGACTCAGATAATGAATCTAGAGAAGGTAGCTTCCAATCAGGAAAGCTTTCCCGCTTGGAATTAAACAGAGAGACATAGACAGAGTACTCAGGGCCTATTTTGTTGAGTATTGAAAGGACATTATGCTCATCTTTCCGCTCTATGCCACATTGTCTTCATTGTAGCACTAGAGACTTGAATTTGGAGAAGAATTGCTCAATGGTCTTGAAACTGTTGGGATGTAAAGATACCAACTCATTCTCTAGAATGTGTTCCGGAAGCTCATCTTGTTTTTCAAACAAGCTATCAATATTCTCCCAGGCTTCTTTAGGAGTCCTCAATAATTCCAGATGGAAGAGGATATCTATGGAAATGTAAGTACATAAGTACTCGAATGCTTCATCACAACGGATTAGGAACTTGTTCTGCTCTACCTGCTAATGAGATTAAGCCTCCCATCCATGTATAATCCTGTGGTATCCATGCTTCCGCAAGTATAGTTGCATATCAATCCTCCAATCAAGGTAATTGGAGGTTGTGAGGATCCATGGATCAGGAGTTTGAGAACTCATAATTGCTCCGGCAGGGAGACATCAAATACTTCTTTCAAGAGACGTAGCACCCGTCAATTTCACTGCAAATAACAATAAAACATATGAACTGTTAGAATCATTCTTTTCCTCCAGACATGAACATGTTTTCAGGGTCCATCACACCGTCTCTACTACTCTGAATGAATCAAAGCTAGCAAATTTTCATAGGGGTCTTCTGTGGAAACCCATTTGCTTCTGATGTTCGATGAGGAGAAACAAGGATGAAACCTGCTTGAGAAGGCTCTGATACCATCTTAGAATTTGAATGCCATATGATCTCCAAGTAGAAATTTCTTATTATTTTGCAGCAATTGAATGGAGGATGAACATACAAACTAAGAGAAACCAACCACACAGGAAATAGACAAGTATTGATCAGGAATTTGCAGTATATTCATCATAATAATATCTGGTGTACAATAGATTACAAATATGTATAATTCGAATGCATTAGGAGTGAATTCGAACTCTCCAAGTGGATAAGACTGTATCTAACTGAATATCTAACTCAAGGTCTCCCAATCAATATCGGAGTCCAACAAATCAACTCTCTGATGACCAATAATTCCAACAAACAATAACAACTAGTTAACTCAATGCAACTGAGTGTGGTAGGTGAACAAAAGTGCTCCTCCACATGCATGCATGCATTATCCATGCAAAGCATGCGCTAGCTAACTGATAGTGAGTCATATGATGGTGACTAAAGGCTAACTATGGCTAACTAGTGCTAACTCCAACTAACTGAAGTAGGTTGGTTCCGGGAGTCCCAGTGGCTCATAAAATGTAGGGATTGGTCTAGGAGGCACCCTCACTAATGCATGCACATGTAGTAAGTGGAAATTAACCTCTAGCATTGTCCCCCACACTTCAATGACTGGTACATGTGGCCCCATTAGGCCATGTGGACCCAATTGCACTATTGGACTCATTTAATTAATTTAAGGTTCCTAAGCTAGGAAATAATTAATCTAATAGACATTTGACCAAGTATTAATAATCCTAACAAACCTGCTCCATTTACTTAGTTGAGAGAATCTTAGTACCCTTAGTGCAATATAATGAGCTAGACTATTTAGGAATTGAATTCTTGATTTAATANCTATCTAATAAAGACTTTTCCATACTAAATAGACTTCTAGAGGATCACTTTGTCATCTTTTTTTTCATAATATACATTACCTTTCTTATACAAATAATGTCAATTTTTTCTCTTAGCAAGTCTATCGACCTAGATAAACCAGTATACCTATGACACTTCTTAAAATAGATAGAAATGAATACCATAATATGGTCAATAAAGAGACTAAAATACCACTACAACGTTAGAAATAAATAGTATAAAACAACAACACAGAATAGGAACCTTCAGGTTCCCAATGGGGCTCCTTGCATGACTAGTTTTCCTTCATTCAACATCAAACTCAGATGACTAGCACCATCGATGTATGTCGGGCCTAGGGAAGAAAGGAAGAATTCACTTAGAATTCTTCCTAAGTAGAAGAAGAGATATAGAAAAGAATCAAGTGAATTCTAGAATAGAATAAGGTCTTCGAGTAACGAGCGAAAATAGACGTGATCGAAGGAGACAGGGTCGAAGGAAGAAGGAGACAGACCGGGGTCAAAGAAGTAAGGGTAAAACAAGGAATAATTTGTTAGGAGAGGATAGATTGGAAAAGGATGTTTGAATACATTTAAACTCTTGCAAAGCAGAGGAGAGTAGTGCCGAGTGCAAGTGAGTGAGAGCCTGCAAAAATAAGAAGAGAAATAATTTGTGAAAGAATCAACGACATGAAAGAGGAAGAGAAACAAGCTGCAACCGAAGCAGCAATAGGAATGAAGAAGAGAAAGGAGCTGTGACATAAGCAGTGAAAAGAAGGAAGAATAATGAAGATGCATGATAGAAGAGAAAGGCGCAATAGAAGAAAGGAGTGCAACAAGGGAAGATGCAATAGAATAAGAGTATCATAGGGCATGCAATGGCATGTAATTGGCATAATAGCTGGAAAATGATAGTAAGGCACAACGGTTAGAAATTGACATGCCATAAATATCATGGAAAAAACCACACGTATGAAGGTATCTTTGTAATCCAGGTCATTAATTCTTAATGTTAGGTGTTACTAGAATAGGAAAGACAACATGTTGGCTAAGTATAGGAAGTTGCCTGAGAAGGAGATAGGTAAAGAGTCTCTAATGAGTCTATAAAATAAGTAACCCTAGTTGTATGCAGGTTATCTTCTATGTTGTTATCTTTGTACTGTATACTATTAGTATCTCTATATTTTGTTGCCTGTTAGTGTTTGATGAGTGCATACTAGTTGAAGATTCTGTAGCTGAGTGCGTAGAAGTGTATGAGAATTTGAGTCGATATAGACTGTATGCGAATCATTGATAGAGTTGAGTAGAAATAGATCAGAAGAGAATATCAGAGAGCATGAGAGGAAGAAAGAGTATGTAAAGATATAGAAGGATATCTATAATAGAGTCTGTCACTTAGTGTGCAAACAAAAGGTGCATATATTTCTAATTCCAGATGAAGAGCACCTTTGTGGTTTTTTCTCAGATGGGTTTCCACGTTATATTATGTATATATGCGTGAATGTTGAATGTGTTTGAGTTGTTTGTATAAATGTTTCCTTGAATGAATGCTTATAGATTCTCTTATGAATGAATAGATGTATATCCGTTGCACTGTATCATTTGAATATGATTATGCTACACAAAGGCTATTCTTATAATAGTTGCATAAGATAATTTGGGTCGCAGTCTATCTGTTCATAGTAAGAATAAATAACCCGCCATATGGCTTGATTGAGTGCCTTAGTAAGGGACCAAGATACCATAAATCCCCCACTCAAGTATGGAAACGTGGTTTTGGCATTTACCCATCAAGAAAGATATCTCAGGTGAGAGTGCATCTGCATCATAGGTGTTGTCGACTGAGCTCTGATCTATCAGGATGATATCTTGGGCTTTGTTGTGCTAAGAAGAAGGGACTGAACATGGTTCAGGGTCCTTAGAGGAGGGAGAAAATCCAAAAAATGGTTACGTTGTTGGGACCCGAATCATTTTGGTGAGGGATATGTCATGGGAACCGACAAAACCTGAGATCCAAGATTGGGTGGATTTCAAAGTGTTAGAATTCTCTTGAGAAGAAAGAAAAGGATCTCGGTGGAACCTAATAGAGTGGTTGGGTCAGTACATCTATATGGATATCCACGATATTTTATTTTCCGAGATTCCCATTGTGCTGCATGAGTGGTTGTGTAAGTTGGAAACCCAACAAATAAATTTCCAAGGAGAAGAACCGAATGAGTGGAATCCTCAATTGATTAAGCGACTGGAAAGAGTAAGAAACCTTGTGTCGAGGGCTCACAAACCAGTCAAAGGGTCTACCAATTGGTAGACTAACTCAAGTTCCTGTAGAAGTCAAATTCTTAAGGACATATGCATACTTTGAAGTAATCAACATTGTCAATGACACAAATACATACCCTACACTTCTGGGAATTGATTAAGCGATAGACAACAAGACCCTTATTAACTTCAAGCAAATAATATTATCGTTTGAAAATTCTGAACTAAGGGTGGTTTCCCCAATCGACCCATTTGAAGGAAAGAGATATGTCGAGCCAGTAAATAGTGAAGGCCAAGGAAATTACTTGGATCATTTGTATAATATGAGGTATTCAAGAGAAGATTATATAAATCCAATGGCTGATAGAAATTTCAGTTGGCGGAGTGTAAGTTCTTGCACATGTAATTCAGGTGATGCACTGGAAAATTGGAAGAACAAGCTACATGAAGTCTCCATGAGAAGATGCACAAGAATCATAAGATCTATCTGACAGGTAGGAGTCAAGGCAAGGGAGTTTCCTACATATGAAGGATTACCCAACCTTGCATATTTTTGGGTGGAGTTTGAACAAACAGTTATGGAATCATAGTGATTGTCATCATTGGACCTTGCGCTGAAAGCTACGCTTTCTAGATGGTGGGGTACACATAAACCATCTATCTCAGAATGGCCACAGTGTAAAATATTACTAGAGATTAGATTTGGGGAAGAGATCAGTTATCATGATCAGAAGTATATAGGATTGACAAATCTTTTGGATAATATTGAGCATTGTCGCATGACATGGTAGGAATATCCATGACAAGAGTGGATTCATTGATTCATCCACACACTGGAAATGGTACTAAGGAATTGGTATACATCAATGGAACTGCGAAGAGGAATTGTCGAATGGGAAGAGTTAGCCACAATATTCACCCATACATTTTAGTTTGCAAGTGAACATCTAACAATTGATGTTGTGCTACAATTCATGAAGGAAAAGATATTTGAATAAATCTCGATCGCAGCCACGAAATTCCATCAATGCAACACGACATTATACCACTGGATGGAATGTTACAATATTACAGGAGAACCAAATGATGATGATCCACTTGAGATAAACATACCCAATTTAGAAAGTATGCGCAGAATGGAAGGAGTTGGTATTTCTAGTGACCAATTCCTAATTCCACTTAAGATCAAGAAAGTAAATATTGGCTCGTCTAAAACCCCAAAGTTTTCCAATATTGGAGATTACTGGGACAATGAGACTATGGGAAAGATCTTTTATTTACTGCATGAATTTCAAGATATCTTCCCTATCAAGTTTTTCAATATCAAAGGAATAGCTAGTGACCTTGGTGAAATAAAGATACCTTTGAGGCCCGATGCAAAGTCGGTCAAACAATGACCATACAGATTAAACTTGTGCTACAAAGAGAAGTTAAAATTGAACTTGACTAAATGCTAGAGGCAGGTGTGATAGAACCTATTGAAGAATCAGAATGGATCATTCCAATTGTAGTGTAAGATAAGAAATCCTCAGGTGAAGTAAGAATTTGTGTCGACCTGATAAAGTTAAAATATGAATGTTTGCATGATCCATTTCTGACTCCATTCACAGATGAAGTCTTGGAGAATGTCGAAGGAAAAAAAATTTATTCCTTCACTGATGGATTCTCAGGTTACCACCAGATAAGAATTGCAAAGGAGGACGAACACAAGAATACCTTTGCAATGGAGTGGTGATGCTTCTAGTATACGGTAATTCCCTTTGGACTCAATAATGTGCCTGTAATTTTTTCCAGAATCATAGTTGTTTTGTTTAAATATTTTATAAATAAATTTCTTGAAGTCTACTTTGATGATTGGAAAGTATTTTCTCTTGTAAAATACCATATACAGAGCCTCAAAATGGTGTTAGAACACTGTCTCCAATATCAAATTTCCCTAAATTTGAAAAAATGGTATATTTTGTGCTCCTTTTAGAGCTCTGTTAGGCCATGTGGTCTGTTGCGATGGAATTTTGGTTGATCCATCCAAGGTTGCGATCATCCTTGACTTACCACCACCTACCATGATTAAGCAGTTAAGAGCAGCATTAGTTCATACTAGATACTACAAAAATTTTATTAAGGGATATGTAGAGGTAACTACCTCGATGGAGAAACTGCTGAAAAAAGACACTAAATTTTAGTGGAAGGAAGAATGTCAAGAGATTATGGACAAGCTGAAGAACAATGTGGATACTGTGCCAATACTTGTCTTTTTAGATTGGGAAAAATATTTCCACATCTACGCATCGTCTGTTGCATTCGACATGGTACTGATACAATCGGGTGAAGGATCGATTGATCACCCCATTGCTTTCACTAGCAGGAAGCTATCAACTACAGAGAAAAGTCACACCACACCAAAGAGAGAAGGACTAGTGATGGTATACGCACTGTTGAAATTTAGAAATTATTTACTGGGTGGACTTTTCAAGATGTACATTAACCATTCTGTGTTGAAATATTTGGTCAATAATCCAATGTTGGGGGGAGATATCTATCGATGGCTTCTCCTCTTCTAGGAATTTAATTTTGAGAATGGGTCTTGATGAGATACTCCAACATTGTGTTTTATAGCACAAGCGACTGATGATATTAAGTGAAGCACATGTTGGTGTCGTAGGAGGCCACTACATGGGAAAATATATAGTGCACCAAATTTTGCAAGCAGGATTATGGTGGTCCACCATGCATGCAGACGCTCGGGATTATTGTCGCAACTATTATATCTATCAAAGAATTAGGAAGTCATCACTAAGGGATGAAATTCCATTGGTACCACAGATAACATTACAAGAATTCGATAAATGGGTTGTTGACTTTGTACGATCTATCATTCCAGCAAGAAAGCTCATGAGAGCAAGGTAAAATCACTGCGATTGATTACCTAACCAGATGGGTAGAAGCTACACTAGTAAAGGATTGTATTATTGCGACGGTTGTGAAGTTCTTATTTGAAAATGTTGTGACAAGGTTCATATTCCTAAAGATTTTGATTAGCGATCAAGATACACATTTTGTTAGTAAATTGACTAAAGAATCAACTAACAAATTCCAGATACAGTATAGAAGAAAAGATCCATATCATCCTGAAGCAAATGGAGTTGTCGAAGAATTTAACAAGATTCTAGAAAATGCATCGACAAAGGTCTCAAATGTGTGAATAGATGACTGGGATCAGAAAATATCTGCAGTATTACGGGCATATTGCACAACATGTAAGAAGTTGATGGGTCAAACTCCATTTAGGTTGGTTTATCGACAATAAGTTTTCATTCCTATGGAATACATTGTACCAAGCTTAATGGTTTTTGTCATCACTGAAATGATAGATGTTGATTCTGTGGAAGATAGATTACTTCAGCTAATACACTTGGAGGAAGAAAAAAAAAATATAAAAGGTATGACATGATATACATATTAAGAGAAAGCATTTTGAATTTGGAGCTCTTGTTCTCATGTATGACAGTAAATTGTTGAAGCATCCATGAAAGCTAAAAATACATTGGTTAGGACCATATGCCCTTAAGGAAATAACTTATGGAGAACCAATTAAGTTAGAAAAATTAGATGGGACAAAGGTCAGAGGACTCGTCAGTGGGAGTCGACTAAAACCTTATTTTGATAAATGTGACTTGGTCGCATAAAAAAAAAAGAATCGCATACTTCTAGTCTACTGGGGAAAGAAATAAAGTCCTAAGAACTTGGAATTTGGTCAAGCTTCAAATTCTGAGTGAAGACAATTGGTCTCTTGCAAGAAGGGAACCTTAACGAAAAGGAAATGCTAGTCGCAAGGACTACGATGAGAAATGTAAATAGATGAAAAAGATAGGGAATCTACTACCTGAAAGAACACAGGTCACAAATGATGTGACACTAGTGCAATAATGAAGAAGCTCGCAGACATGAAAGATGTAAGTCATTAATATGCAAATATCGAGAGAATATAATGGTCACTTCGGTCATAAGTACAATGACTTCACAACAAAAAGGGGTGGCGTACTTGGAAGCATCCACATGACAAATTAGAGAGGGGACCCATGTGATGGATTGTGTTGTCATTATCCCACTCAATGACTATGCGTGTGAAGATTTGATGGATGGAATGCCTAGACAATTATTCTACTTTCCCTCACTTTAAAAATAAATATCATATAATGCAATAATGAGCTGCTTCCTAGAACACCCATAGATGAATAAAAATTATTGAAGAAGTATGGTGACCATGGTATTTAGCACTAGTTCCCTCAAGGGCTCTGTGATTAAAGCTTTGATACCTTTTATGGTTGAGGAAAATGTTGTCGGATATGTTCCACTGTAAGCATGGAGGCGATTGGAAACTGAGCTAATTCTAGTCCTCTATGCGCTCATGATATGAACCATCTTACCACGGTTGGAAATAAGGAATCATCCTGGTTCCCGCAAGAGAAATGATGTCTTAACATTGCTTAGAAATAACAAAGAAGAAGCATCTAGAATTCAAGGGCCAAAGGAGATCCCACCGAAGCCGCTGGATAAAATCATGGAACCATTTGCTAGAGTGCATAGTATACATTCCTAGACCCCGTCGGTCCAAACTAGTGTTCGGATAGAGGAAAACAAAAACAAAGGCCACCCTCAACACCATCATCTCCGCAAAAGGATAATAACATATGGGGTAATGACGCTTTCAAGAAAAAGATGAACTAGCAAATTCCAGTAAGGAAAGGTAAGATGTCGATGAGATGGAAGACATTACTAGCATTAGGGAAAAGAAAATACCTACGCACTTATTTTCCTGGCCAACTTTTATGAGCTATAAGGTTTATACCGATGTTGCACACTCAGCCAAGGTTGATAAAAAGGAATATTCTGAAGAAGGGAAGGAAAAACTTGGGATGTGTTGGCAATTGAAGCTAGAAAGATAAACAAGGAGAATCGGTGATGTTGATAAGTTTCCCATCTCTCCCATCCTACTACTGTGAAATAGTAACTTTTTATGATAGAAGAAAGAACCATAGTAGTAGCAGAAGCTAGAAAGAATAAACATGAAAGAATGTACACTAGAAGGTGCGGGAAGTAGTGACATTAGTAGAGAAGGTAATGCGGGAACATGTCAATTCTGGGCTTGTGGAACAGTTGCAGAAGGAAAACGAAGAAGTGTGGTTGGAAGTAGAGTGAGTGGAAAAAATATTGGAATATTTTCACAGTAAATTCAGCACAAGGAAAGAAATGGAGTAGTATCTTCGAGTGTCTCGGGACGATCCACATGTGAGTGTTGGGGGCCTATTGGGACAAGGGAAAGGAAGGAAGAATTCATTCGGAAATATTCTTAAGTATAAGAAGAGATAAATAAGAAGAGAAAGGAGTTGTGAAATAATCAACGATAGAAAAGAACAAGAGAAAGGAGTTGCAACAGAAGTAGCGACAGGAATGAAGAAGAGAAAAGAGTTGCGATAGAAGCAATGACAGGAAGGAAGAAGAAGGAAGATGCGTGACATAAGAGGAATCTATGGCAGAAGGAAGGAGTGCAACAAGGGAAGATGCGAGGGAATAATAGTATCAAAATGTGTGCAAGTGACTTAACAGCTAGAAAATGATAGTAAGGCATAACAATTAGAAAGTGACATGCAATAAATATCTTCAGTATGAGTTCGGCTAGAGCCGACGGAAATCACACATATGAAGGTATATTTGTAAGTTAGGTCATTAGTGCCTATTGTTAGGTGTTACTAGAATAGGAAATACAACCTATTGGCTAAGTATAGGAATTCAACTGAGAAAGTGATAGGTAAAGAGTCTGTAACAAGTCTATAAAAAAAGAAACCCAAGTTGTATGTGAGTTAGCTTACTCATTGTTAGCTCTGTATTGTAGATTGTTAGTTTCTCTATATTTTGTTGTATGTTAGTGTTTGTTGAGTGCATATGAGTTAAAGAATCTGTATTTGAGTGCAAAAAAGTGTAGGGTAAGTTGAGTTGATCCATGATGTGTGTGTATCATTAGTAGAGTTGAGTAGAAAGAGAGAAGAAGAGAAGATCAAGGAGCATGAGAGGAAGAAATAGGTTGTTAAGATAGAGAAGGATATATAGAATAGAGTGTGTTGCTTAGTCCACAGATGAAAGGTGCATATATTTCTCATGCTAGATGAAGAGCATCTTTGTGGTTTTTTCTCGGATGGGTTTCCACATTATATTCTGTGTATATGCATGAATGTCGAATGTTGAATGTGTTTGAGTTACTTGTATACATCATTCCTTGAATGAATGCTTATATATTTGCTTATGAATGAATAGATGTATATTTGTTGCATTGTATCATTTGAATATGATTATGCTACACAAAGGTTGTTTTTATAATAGTTTCATAAGAGAATTTGGGTCACGATCTATCTGGTCATAGTAAGCATAAATAATCCACCCTCAGGCTTCATTGAGAGACTTGGTAAGAGACCAAGGTACCAGAGATCCCCCACCCAACTGTGAAAACATGGTTCTGGAAGTTATGCATCAAGAAATATATCTCGGGTGAGACTACATCTGCGTCGCAGGTGTTGCCAACTAATCTCTTCTCTATTGGGCCAATATCTTGGGCTTTGTTGTGCTAAGAAGAATGGACTAAACCTAGGTCACGGTCCTTAGAGGAGGGAGAAAATACAACAATGTATTTTGAGACAAACTTGATGCCAAACCTATGACCCATATCATCTAAATTCTCATGCATGACTGAATAATCTACATGGTGTTCCTTCCAACAATTGGTTGGTTCAGTGTCCCCTTCTTCCTTCAGGATACACTCCCATAGTGCCCAAGATAACATATTCTTCACAACCCAATACAGAGCAATAACAAAACCATATAATGAGAGGAGAGAGGAGACATTCCGTGTATCATAAACCCTTTCATTGAGCTCCTTGGCCTCCTCTACCAATTTATTCTCATCCAATTTCTCCAATATTCCCTCCTCCAAGACCTCAATTTCCTATTGCACCTCATAAGGGATGTATAGCCTGAGCAAATGGGTCATGTGTGTGGTCCTAATGTGGCCTATGGTCATGCAACCACTTCCCTCCCTTTTTTTCCATTATTACCATGACAACAACCCTGGACCTTCCTCACCAGAATTCCCAGGTCTCTGTTAACCCTACCCCTCACATCAAACCACCAACTATGATTGGGACAACTTCTCTAGTAGACACCAAACAACTAGACACTTCCTTTTTTATCGGATAACCCTTTTCCTAGGTTCTTAAACTTCTACCCCCGAGCATTGTAATGATCTTTGACTATAGGCTCCACACCACTAGCAATCCTGACATATCCATGGAAATATATTCCCCACGAACCACTGTCATTAACCACACACAAACAATCATGCTAAGGGAATTAGTAAAAACTATACGTACCAACCACCACACCCGTATTAAAAAAACTTACTCTTCCCTTCTGATTTCCATGCCCTCTCATCATGCAACTTCACGTGGACATATGTGATCAAACCCCTTTCACCAAGATCATTAATTCTCACCAACATGCAGGAATAATTATTATATATAATATAGTTAATTTGTAGTGTTAATATATATTATGATGATATATATTATAGTTACATATAAATATATTAATATAACACACTCACACACACACACACACACACACACATATAAGTAACTTAAAATCAATTAAAACTTGATATTATTTATAATAAACCAAAATTAATATATTCCAAAAATATAAATCACTTTAATAAATAAATAAACATTTTCAATTAGGTCATATTTTCCTTCTCCCCTCTACCTTAATGTGGGAAACAAATCTACATAGTAATAAGAGTTATAGTTAATTAATAGTATTGGTACTCTATTACCGGTTGAAATGGCAAGTATAGTTGTCGGTAACCATATGTGAGACAAGTGACCATTGTCACCTTAGTCACTTATCC
Source organism: Pseudotsuga menziesii (assembly GCA_001517045.1). Taxonomy (NCBI): domain Eukaryota; kingdom Viridiplantae; phylum Streptophyta; class Pinopsida; order Pinales; family Pinaceae; genus Pseudotsuga; species Pseudotsuga menziesii. The sequence goes on from LPNX010053414.1 coordinate 56,209, forward strand.
CTAACTACTTTGGAAGCCTAATACTCCTAGGAGAGAGACCTGTTCTTATCCTACAAAGACACTTAAAGACAAAAAGAGACCTACCATATATGGGTGTTAGTGACCGGTGCCTAATGGAATCAAATAAATATGCAATTTAATATAGTGTTCGATGTATTTATGTGACCTAATAATTGTGGTATGTCAAGCTATGAGAAAGATACTTCTCTCATATCTTCAATTTTATCATATGTTAATTCGAAATAGATATCCAGCAATGTATATAAGTTAAAATCAAAGACATTATACAATAGTAAAAGGAAATAACTTCGCACAGCCGTAATAATTGACATCATTTTTGCATTTATAATTGTTTAAGTGCATGTGACCCATAATTCGCTGAACCATTCACTAACTTTTGTATGATGTTAACATTGTTATGTTTTGTAAAAGAAAAGATAAAGAAAGTAATCATTTACTTGTTGTAATCTAAAACCATCATTCCATCGAATCTTTGGTATGTCACCTTGCAATATAGGGAAAGGCAAACAAAAGGGAAAATCAACTATAGAATGGGAGGACTACCACTATAAGGGAAGCCCTTAGAGGGTGAAAGGATGAATCAGTATATGACGCGAAGGGATGCTTGATAATCCTGACCTGTGGGAGAAAGAATAATTACTACAACACCTTATGACACCTGGAGGGGTATCTTAGTGATGCCGGGAGGAATGACCGAGCACCAACTGGAAGAGTGGATCGATCGTCAAGGTTGAAGTGGAGGAACAAATAAGAGTTGGAGAGGAGGTGTGAATTAGGATATGCGGGAGAAAAGGTGATGAGAAAGACTTGATGTCAACGTGTAGGCATGGGGAAAGGTCGTAGATGAAGGTTGGGTAGCGTAGCTACCAAGAAATACTGTGAGCCGCGTGGATATGGAAATGCTAGTGGGAAGGTAGACTAGGATCTCACGAAGTGAAAAAAGGAGATAGCAAAAATGTGTTTCCATGGTGGTGGGCCTATTTCTTGCAAGGGAGTGAAGGTTGGGTGAGCGGAACGAATGCAATGAGCAAGGAAGGAATTGTGAATTTTAAGAAAGGAGGGAGCAGGAAATTATGCATAGAAAGGGAGCTATACATAGCCACAAGAATGAAGAGATTATCCTGCACAAAAGGAGAAGCAAGGATGCATGGGAGTGAGGGTATCTATGGAGTATGGGAAAGCCTTAGAAAATCCTTGAGGTTTATAAAATATGAGATCGTGGGGGAGGGTTACTGTTGAGGGAAGGAATCAACATGAATGGGATAAAAGAGAGCAACGGTTTAGGATGTTGTTTTGGAGCAGTATAGAGAGGTACCATCCTGTAGAAAAGTGGGGAAGCACTGGTTCCTTATAATACTAACCCTCACCTAATACCTAAACGAACCTAAGAACTAAACATAAGGACTAACCAAAACTAACCCTAAAAATATTCTAATGCCTAACCCTAAACTAGGTTTGCACACGAAAGTTGTGTGAGGACCTAGGGAAACCCTAACACAAACCCTACCCAACCTAGGGCTTCCCGAGAGGATGGCTCTACTAATTAAGAAGGGTCCTAGGTTAAGCAAGTAGACTAGAAAATCTAAGGGGAAACCAGAGGGCACTATCATAGGAAAGCATGCAGCTCTTAGCTGAGGTGATAGAAAGAAAAGGTAATGGTCTATCCTAGGGAAAATTGCATATCTAGGCTACCACTAATACTCAGACAAGCACATCCACCAACATCCAACAAAAAGGTAAGAATCCTGACCTCCCTATGCTTGTGTTCACCCAACAAATCAAAGCATCACAAAAATTAGATATTCACCAAAGATTTACCAGAAAAAGAGCATGCGTTAATGAGAAAACTTCTTCAAGAGGAGCACATCCATCCAGAAAAACTCTAATAAGGGTAAAACAAGTTCATAGTGTCTTATCCCATCAGTTCTCATTTAAAATCATAAGTGGGGATATCTATTTATAAGATCTCAAACCCAATTTTACAAATAAAATCCATGCTCACATGCCTGAAAAACAATTAAATTCAAAATTATTAAATTCCAACGTATAATTATAAGAAAACAATAATAAAATATAGACTAAGGTAGGCTACCTAGGGGTATTTTCATATCTAGGTGCCAAACCACGCTCAAATAAGTGAATTACTCCGAATGAAAGGATGGAACGGGTTGGAGGGAGGTTTTTATGCCCCATCTAACCCCTATAATACTGTAAAATCCCTCAACGCCCTCCTCAAAGAAAGGAAATGACCCAGCATGGAGGATTCCTTCCTATGATGAAATAACGCTAGGGAGAGCAAGGACCCACTAGATGAATGGCTAGGAGGGTGTATGAAGTGGCCATGACTAAATACTAGAGTCTTGTGGGTGAAGCAGAGGCCACCAAAGCATACAAGAAAGATATGGAGCCTTGAGACCCAGTGGTCAACCGTTAAGGGCCCCAGACAGCGACCCTGAGTTTAAAACCCTCTCTAGAGGGAAGTCAACAGTTCCATTAAGACATAGTTCCCATAAATGAGGACCAAAGGGTCCATACATGACCTCGATGGCTTAATAAAACCACTCCTGGTCGAAAAATAAGCCCTCTCTCCCTGGGGCACACCTAAAGATGTGTTGGGTACAAGTGCAGCATAACACTAGCTCCAACTGGGGGATGTGTGCTCTTCCCAGGAGTGCTTGAGAACCTGTGAATCTACTGGTACCTATAGACCTACACACATATCAAATTTCTGAGAGTTTAAAAGCATCTAAGGGCAGACACTTGCGTCCTACCTTGTTCGCTAAAATGAGGGAAACAAACTAAGAACAATAAAAATAACTAAAGGATGAAAAGCCATCAAATGCAACGCAACTAACCTAACCTAAACCCAGTATCCAAAATAGGTTAAGTGAAATCATACCACCAATGTAACCATTTAAGTAAACAATCCATGCATGTCATCTTGCCTTTGTCCTTTAGTGTAATCCAAGACAATACCTCATTAATAATATGTCGAGTTTGTACCAGGATCATTATCTTGATGAGTGCAGGACACCAGACCTTCTTAAGAACTTGGAAAACGTGAAACTAGTGCCATGGAGAAGCATCACTTTGAAAAAATTTGTTGATCCATTCTTCTAGTGGACTTATGTATAGACTACCTCCATCATACATATCTTCAAAAATTGTTTTCATAAAACTTGCCCATGAATCTTGAACTTGGGAGGCTATCCGTGGAGTTGGATTTCACAAATCTTCACATGTGAGCCGCAACTTGTCTATGCATTTTCTCAAGATTTTCTTTGTAGATATAGGTATATCACTTATCTTTTCCAAAATCATATTAGTAACCCTAATAATATCTCAAATTTTGAAATTGTCAACAATATAATCCATACCTTCGTGCTTCACATGGAAAAGTAAACAATAAATATCATGAAACTGGAGGATGAAAATCATACATGTCCACCTACCTTCCTTGGTCTTGTCGATATATATCATTAAGGGCTTGTCGATGTAGGGTAGATCTAGTTGAACAACTTCTTCTACGCTTCTTGAGGGGAAAAACTGAAAGTGATAACATAGGCTCATCATATGCTGAATATCTAAAGAAAAAAAAGAATCTTCTGTGTGGCATGATTTCCCACTGCAGGATGAGTATGATGGTGACATCATGCAAGAATCATCAGAGAAACAAGGTTCAAATTCTTTGAACTTTTCATCATAATGGACCATCTGAACATAAGAGCTATCTGCAAATTCTAGTGTTGTTCCATCTTCAATTATGGTGGAAAAAGGGTTGATCCACTCTTCTTCATTAGCCTGATAAGGGGAAGGATGATCATATCTCTTTCAATAGGGTCTTCATAAGTTACGTCTTCAACATCCTTCCGGGAGGTGACTGAGAGTTACTTGTCCCAAATAATGTCACGTTCTGGTTCTTCCTAAGTAACTTCATCGATATGCTCATTCTCGTAAAAACGTATGGAGGCAATACTACCTGCTCTCGAGGAATCATATAAAGGTGGACCCATAAATTTCCAATAACCGTCTTCCTCATAATTCCAGTCATTATGTTCCCAAATTTCTAGTATGTCCCAAGGAATATCTATATATTAGAAGTGAGGGATCATCCTATCTTTATGTTCCTCAACTTCTTCAATTAGGATTTCTGGATCGTCATATATGGGACAGTCATCATATTCATATACTTGGGAATCTTCATTTATCGTGCAAAATATATCATCGGTTAGACCTTGAACAATGGTTTCTTCGACCTGATCTTTGCTTTGGGGTTCCTTATTGAACACATCCTTCACATGCTTTACATGAGGCATCCATTTTTCCTAGTGCCCTAAATCCCACTGGTTAAAGAATGTTTCTACCAATTCTACAAATGAAGATATTGTTCCTTTATCTAGGCCCATAAACCAAGCGAGAGCGTTTCCTCCTAGGTGAAGGATGAACGATCACATGTAAACATCTTCTTCTTCCTTTCTACCATATTCTGAAGCCATATTCATAAACCATTCAACATGATGCATGACATTATCATGGTCACGCTTTAATGCATTCCAAAATACTTTGGGTAACTCATCTGAGTAACCTAGGAAAGTTGATAGATCAAGAGGAGCGAAGCCAGTTTTCATTTATGTAGTGGTCGGATTATCGGTATCTTCAAACTCAAATGGAATACTAGATTTGGTCCTTTCTCTTCCATCATCTTGAGTCTAATTTTTTTTCATGGTTTCTTCCCATAATCTATAGATCATGTCCTTTCTTTCCTATTTGTTGACATCATAATCCCAATCCATGATGAATGCATTAATGAACTGCCTGAGTGAAGAAAAAAATTTGCGAGGAAAATTTTCCTATAGGTGAATAGATAATAGAAATATCCTCATCCTGATGTCTTCATGCACAATGCTACTTTCCCGGATGAATTGCACAAATGTGTAATATCCCTTTTTAAGAGATTTTATTAAATGACCAATTTTTCATTTTTCCTCCTCTTTCGACCCTTGACTAGGTTTGATGTCTACATCTCTAAATTGTCCCAAATGCTTCCAAATATTCTCAGAAGGTGTATGACTAATATTAAAAATTCAATATGATGTTCAGGGATGATTTATGACCCTCCAATTACTTTTTCAAACTTGTTTAACATTCTGGTCAAAGTAAGAGTCTTTACTAGCAAATTGGGGTTCTAATTCCCATTGGGTAAATGCTGGCAATGGCTTCTCAATGTAACAAATATAAATGTTATAAATATTAACATTTAATACTATGTAGGTTAATTATGTTAATTAATTAATTACTCAAGAGGTGACTTAAAAAGTCACCCCCCTTACCACTTAGGGTATAAAATACCCGACACTAATTCTGGTAAAACATCTTTTTATCTATCCAATTATCAATATATATTTTTCCTATTAATGGCTTATCAAATATTCCACGCGTTCTAGTAATATTGATTGATTAGTATCACACTTAGTTTGTGATCCAATCCTTTGGCCATATTGTGATTTTTAATCATAATCTGAGGGACTCCCTAAATTTGTTATCTTTGACCAAGTTAAAAAAGAAAAGAAAGTAAAAAAAAAAAAAAAAGTGAAAAAAAAAAGAGAAGAAGAAGAAGATTGCCATAAACAAAGGAAGGTTAAAAAAGGTAAAAATAAAATAGTAAAACCACAAGTGGTTTCTCCACCCACGGTTTTGTTTTAATAAGTGATTTTTTAATTCTAGGGTTTAAACCCTAATTCCCACACCATTTATTAAAAATATATATCAATAATATTGTTAGTAATAACAAAATTTATTATTGTTATATATTTTTCAAAAAACATTTCGACCCAATTCAAAAATATATATATATACTATATTTTTATTTTTAAATAATAATTGGTAATAAATTATATTTGTTATTATTATTAAATTTTTAATAATAATAGTAATTATTATTACTATTATTATTATTAATTACTTAATAATTATTATTTAATAATTGTGTTATTTACAATTATTACTTTATACAAAAGGAAAAAGAATCAAAGAAGATATTAAAAGAGAAGAAATCAAGTCTTGGAAGATATTAAAAAAATTATGGATCCAGGTCACTCACAATTACAATCACAGTTACGAACAGTTTGGGCCTAGCTAAAAACGTGTGTTCGGAATAGTATTATACAACTCTAGTTCGAAAATAAAAAACGAAGTAATGATTTTCAAAAACAGCAAATTACTACCTCAGAATTACGAATTCGATCATTGGAAGATAGTAGAGAAACACTCAAAAAAAATTATCAGATAAGGACAAGAAAATATCACGTCTAGAAGGTATCATATGGAAACAATATCGACTTAAAAGAGGAAATTACTCACCTAAACAAATTCATGACGGACAAAGAAGACAAATTGGTGCAACTACATGAAAAGTTAGAAAATCAAGAAGTAGATTTATGTCATCGTCAACAACAAAAAGAAAAACTCCCGCAACAATATGATGACAGTAAGAAGACACCTAAGTTGTAACAAACAAAAGTCAACAACTGTGTTATCAAGCAATCCCGAAGAGATTTTTCGATTACGAAATCATAATAAAACATTGATTACAAAGATTAAAAAATTGAAACACAGTAGTAAGAGGGAACACTTTGGTGAAGACCTTGAAGGAAGAATAATGGAAAAGGAAGAAGAAAACCAGTGTCTAAATAATCATAATCAAGAACTAGAGAATCAAATCAAGAAATTAGAAATTGAAAAAAAGTCACAAGATGAAAGAATCGAAGAGATTTAGAATCATAACAATCTACTAGAGAACCAAGAAGCATAAATCCCGGAAAATGCATCCAAAAATCAAATCGAGGAAGTGAATATAGTCTTCACCGCAGTCCAAAAGAAAGAAAAACAAAAAAGACATACACCTTACAGACTTCCTAATTATAATCATCATTTTGACCAATGACGGGATCAAAACAAACACGCACAGAAGAATTATGTTGACAAGCGAAAAGACCAACATACTAAGAACAATTGAAATGACCCGTTCCACAAAATGATATTAGAGCTCCGATAAAAGTAGATCTGGGATGGACCACAATAGATACGATGCAACAATTCTCCTTGGGAATCCATAACTCATATCGTCTCATTTCATCAAGTGTCGCAATTACAAAATGGAAAGGATCGTGAGACGACAGTTTAAGGGAATTGAGACATTGTTGTCAATACAATATTTGAGGACAAAGCTTCCCTTAAGGGGAAGGTAATGTAACGAATATAAATTTTATAAACATTAACATTTAATACAAAGTAAATTAATTAGGGTAATTAATTAATTACTCAAGAGGTGACTTGAAAAGTCACCTCGCTTACCACTCAGGGTATAAAATAACTGACACTAAATCTTGTAAAACATGTTTTTATCTATCCAATTATCAATATATATTTTTCTTATTAATGGCTTATCGAATATTCCCGGCGTTCTAGTAATATTGACTGTGTGAACTGAATAAATATTCGCTTCATTATGTTAATATTTATAACATTTATATTTGTTACACTCAAATGCTCCCAAACCCACTCGAATTTCTAAATAGAGGAAGAGGATATTTCAAGGAAATTTTTAAGGTCTCATATGCATCATTATTCTTTTTGTATAGACTATTATGACCCTTTCTCAAATAGCTACAAAATCACTAATTCGACCCTTAGGGAAAAAGCACCAAATCTTCTCCAAATGCAATTAAACTGAGTAAAATGGATTCAAATGCTTAATTGTTGAACATGGAATCTTGTAATAATCATAAATGATATTTCATTCATCATAAGTATATGAGAGATACATTCTTCCATTTGAAATAATCAGCATTACCATGGCATACATCAATATAGTGGGGAAATGGGCATTGTTTGTTCATTAATAGACATTTTGACATACAACTCTTGGGTATTTCAACCTGAAACTTTTTGAGAATGAAGAATAGATCACATCGAAATTATTACAATCATAAATAGGCTAGGAGAATATCTCCCAAAGATTACAATAGATCACCCAAAGCGCAATCCCTCCATGAGCAAGAATATATATGCAATAAAAACCAGAAATGGTTGAGAGAAAGTGTCGCAATAGAAGGAACCACGAGCTTCCCTGTAACTTACACTTGCAAATAAAACTCCATTAAATCTCCATGAAAGACCTGATTTGCCTCTCCAAACACCAACTTGGATTGGAATCTTTCACCCTTGAAATTGACCAAGGCAAGAACTAGTCATCCAGTAGCTCTCTCAATTCACAAATGCAAATTTCTCAAATGATCAAAAGCCATTTTCTTGGTTGATTCTTGTATTTTATAAACATCCTTAGCCTTCTAAGGTTACCAATCCATCTACAAACTCAATCCAATTCGAATTAGGGTGTGTGCTCATGATTTTCCATGTGTCCTCCATTTCCTAGTCTTCCATCTTCCCCCAATTTGAGTAGGAGCCCATTGAGCTTCTACAACTCACATGAGCGCCCTCTTCGATGATCTATTTTGACCTGACATGTCAGATATGTCAAATGTCACCCTTCATATCTGATTTGGTCATAGGTTTCATAGCATCTTCATCATTGTTGTCATAAAGACAGGGAATCTAGTCCAAGTGTCTCACTAGCTCCAAAATGACTCTTCCTCTTCCATGTAAGCTATATTTCCTTCCAAATTCAACCTATGATGTATATGGCCAAGTGTATTAGCCTTCTAACTCATCCAAAAACATTTAGGCTTCCCATGGCTTCAAAATTGCAAGAGGAGGATGCCATGTGGCACATAAATTCTAGCTTGTGTGGGCCCCCTAGTCTCCATGTGTCTTCATGCTCCATTGCCACTTAAATTTTCTCTTGTATTTATTTAATAAGATCCACTATTAAATATTTATTCCATTCTAGTGTATGAACCTCATTTATTAGCTCCCTTATTAAAATTTCAAATGTATCAATCCAACTCAGGGAACTAGTAGGATTGATGGAATTTTCCTACTATGTACTTATTTGAATGGGGACATTACAAAATGCTTGCACATGGGATGCCGCATGGTTTTTATACTGCTGGAACAATGGGAAAAGTTCCTTCCCACCATCTCGAATGGCATACTTGTGTGGGAAACTTGGAACGCATGAGATTCCGATATGTCCATCCATAATTCATAATTGGATGCCATCTCGCTAGGCTTCCCTGTCTTTATAGAGTACTTCTTTTGTTTTTCTTTGATTGGAGTCACCAGAAGAAAACTACCAGGTTAGTTAAAGGGTGATTCCATGAAGATGGGTAACACTTTTTGGCCAAATTTGGCGATGAAAACCTAATTTTTTACTCATGTGCTAGATAGAAGCCCTCAAAACGCATATATTCCATGTGAATTTCGACTTGCAGTAAAAAAACAAATTGTAGAATATTATGTTCGCTTCATAGTGATATTTTTTTTTAAATATTCCGATGTCATTTAATGTGTGAATTTTTGCATTTAATGAACTGTGTGACCTTAAAAATTTGAAGAAGCTAATAA
>LPNX010053414.1:66584-76895 GCA_001517045.1 Pseudotsuga menziesii
TGCCAAAAAGTGTTACCCAGGTCCGTGGATTCACCCTAAAGGAAATCTTGCCAAAGCACTTAAATAAAACAAGGCCATACCTAATAGATGGGATAGGATGATCTTTTTGTGGAGTCGCTAGGTAATCCTACAGGTTAGTCCTTTCAAAAAAATGTATCCAATCATATACAACCAAGGACTTCAAGACTTACCAAAATTTCATTTCTTTCTCGGATATATCACCTCAATGAATTTGAGGTCCCCGACAACGATACCAAAATGTTACTAGTTGAAATGGCAGGTATTGTCGCTGGTAAGCATATGCAAGACAAGTGACCACTGTCACCTTAGTCACTTATCCCTAACTGCTTTGGAAGCCTAACATTCCTAGGGGAGAGCCCTATTCCGATCCTTCAAAGACACTTAAACACAAAAAGATACCTAGCATATATGTGTGTTAGTGACCAGTGTCTAATGGAGTCAAATAAATATGCTATTTAATAATAGATAAATGTTGAATATCATTTTTTAGTATGTGTTTAATGTATTTCTATGACCTCATAATTGTGGTATGTCAAACTATGAGACAAATACTCCTCCCCGATCTTCAATTTTTATCATATGTTAATTCGAAATAGATATGGGGAATGTATATCACTTAAAATCAAAGACATTATACAACATTAAAAGGAATTAACTTCGCACAACCATAATAATTGACATCATTTTGGCATTTATAATTGTATAAGTGCATGTGACACAGAATTCCCTGAACCATTCACTAACATTTGGATTATGTCAACATTGTTACATGATGTAAAAGAAAAGATAAAGGAAGTAACCGTTTACTTGTTGTAATCTAAAACCATCATTCCATCGAATCCGTAGTATGTCACCTTGCAAGGCAGGGCAAGGAAAATGAAAGGGACAACCGGTTAGAACGGGAGGACTACCATTGTAAGGGAAGCCTTCGAGGGTGAAAGGATGACTCGGTATATGATGCAGAGGGATTCCTGGTAACAGAATAATTACCGCAACACTTTACGACACCTCGGGGGGTGGGGGGGAGGAGAGGGGTGGAGCTTGGTGATGTTGGGAGGAATGACCAAGCACCAAGTGGAAGAGTGGACCGATCGTCAAGGTTGAAGTGGAGGCAGCGATAAGAGCGGGAGATGAGGCGTGAAGGCCATGTAGATGTCAGTGTGAAGGCGTGGGGGAATGTCGCAGACAAAGGTTGGGCAGCGTAGCTCCCGAGTAAGACTGTGAGCTGCATGGATATGGTAACGCTGGTGGGAAGGTGGATTAGGACGTCGGAAGATGAAAAAAGGAGATATGAGCAACGTGCTGCCAGGGTGGTGGGCATGTTTCTTGCGAGGGCGTGAAGATTGGGTGAGCCGAATGGCTGCGATGAGCAGGGAAGGAACTGTGATTGTTAAGAAAGGAGTGGGTAGGAAATGATGGGGATAAAGGGAGCTCGACACAGCCACAAGAATGAAGAGTTTAGCCCGCGAGGAAGGAGCATCAAGGCTGTGTTGGAGTGAGGAAAGCTATCGAGGAAAACCAAGACTTGGATAACCGCTGAGGATTATAAGAGGTGAGATCGTGGGGGGCGCCAACTGCAAAGGAAAGGAATCGGCGTGAATGGGAGAAAAGTGAGCGAGGGTGCAAGGGGTACGTACCTCCCCTTGCAATGGCCACCAACCAACAACAATTATGACACAATATTATTTAGAAAGGTCCATGATGTGTTGTTTTTCTCTTCAAATTTAGCTTTATCATTTTTTTGCACTGAATTATGCTTCGAAGTCCTCAAGAAAATGGAATCCACGTCTATCATCAAGTCAAACACAACTTGTACTTGTTTGGTTGACTGGTTGAGAGTATATTCCCAATTATTTTAGTATGAAGAACCATTAAATATAGAAAATGATCATAAGGTTTTGCTACAATACCATGGAGCTTGGATGCATGGTAAAATTCCTCTTCCATGGTGGTAGGAATATCCGCTAGAACGGATGCTTTTAATTGTTGAAAACAAATCTTCTGTGCAATTATTGCATGTAAATTAAATTGATAGTCCACAGATCTTTCACATAAATTGCAAAGGAAAGGCGTGATTCCATCAAATTATATAGCCCAAACTATCATGTCCTTTGTAGATCCACCCTTACTTGTGTCTATAGGTTTAGAATCTAGATTCCCCAACATAAATGTAATTTCTTAGCAAAAGAGTATTTTTATTCAGCAAAGATCATGGAATAGTAGTTAGGATGCCCCTCAATAGACATAATCTACCAAAATCTATGTGATGTTGAACCTCTTCATCCAAATCCCTCTTGAAAAGTTTGTAAACTGCTTGATCTTTTTCAACTCAGTGAAAACCGAAGTTAGGCTCTGATATTCATGTGGCTTATTAAAGGAAACATAAAAACAGAATTACTTGCGAAAAGAGGTTGATGTTCTTAGAGAAAGGATCTAAAGAGACAACTGGAATCCTGCAAAAACTTGAGAAAATAATCATAACTGTGTAGATATGAAGACATTTACAAACGTGGAGAAGAATCTATCAGGCTATAGGAATTCAGCAAACCATTATAACTGAATGTATGTTTGACTCATATGGACTTTTATAATCTACTCTTTTTTATTTTTTTGTGTTTGTTTGTGCTAAATTTCTCATCTTGCAGATCTGTCTTCCTTTATGTTTTCTGACAATATAGTTTTGGCCTAATAGAAAACAAGTACTACTCACCTCAGTTCATCAGGAGAGGAGTCTTTTACTAAGAATCGGGGAGAACCCAATTGAATGGGAGAATGTAACTTTCCATGATGTGGTCCGTGGACTCTTTTGTTTTCAAGATTAATATATTGAATCCGTTGCTTGTTTTGTTTTCTTCTATTAACATTATATGTTTGCTAATATCATGCTTGGAGGGCAGTAATGATTATCCAAGCTAGCTATTGTTGGAACTATTGTGCTGTGTGCCTTCTAGCAGCTACTGAACATTGCTGAAACTGTACCTAGTGATGCTTAGTGGATTTATTATTGTAATTGCACCTAGAGGTGCCTATTATATATCAATACCATTGCACCTTCTAGCACTTGGTGATAAATAAATATTACCTTTGCAACAACATTATTGTTGCAATACCCTGGTTTTGATCCCTGAAATGCAATATGTTAAATCATGTGTTATTTGTAAATAATGAGGTTATGTGACAGGTGTCAAGATTTGCAGGCTGAGTTATAATTGTGCCATGTTGTAGAAATGTTAAATGCATTGTGTTATCTCCACAACCTACACTCAAAGATATTCAAGTCCCTGAATGAAGCGCAACCCTAGGGCTACATAGGAATGTTGCCCACTTTCACCATAGCAACTCTTTTACTCACTTTAGGCTGGCTCTCCTCTGGCACAAGGGGTGAAACCCAAGGAAAGATGTTTGTGATATATTGAAGGCATGGTAGATTGCCAAGATTAATGCGTATCCAATGGGTGATGAAGTCAGGATCAACAATCAAGGGGGTTTGAACTTATGTGGAAAGAAGTGTGTTTAGGTTATTATAAAAATGCTTTAGAGTCTAACCAACCACATGGATTTACTTCAATATATAGAAAATTAAAAGAAGGCCCTACTAAAGATGCTCCTCACAAGTACAAAATCAGCGAAGTAACAACATGCATCCGTGGATAATCAAAGGAAAGTCACAAATGAAACCATAAAGGAAGTAGACCACAATACGAAACCTTTATATAGACAAACAACCAACAATACATCATTCTATATTTAAATTTGACCATAAGATCAAGAGAGCCTAATTTGCTACACTTAACCTTTGAACCCTAGTTAGGGCATCCCTCAAAATAGAGTGAACAGCCCTAACTAAGACTTCACAGCAGCAAATACACTTCAATGAATATAGTGATTACTGAAAAATAAAGGGAGGATTTCATCTCTATCCCAATGTTTCTTCTTGGAGTAAAAATTGTTAAAAAAATTTAGCACATGCTAATGGTCCTAGGTTGATTTCTAACATACCTATTTAAGAAAACATAAAACTAAAATCTCTATAAACACTGCAATTTGATTTTTGCTAGGAACTGAAACACATCAAGGTGAAGAAAGTAGCAGTAAGCACACAGATCTGAAACTCAGATCACATCATTGTTTACTAATCTTGAAATTAGGAACTACATTGAAAGTTTCAAAGTCTACTTCACCACTGTTTCCTCATTTGAAAAATGAATTAATAAACCTGTCCCTTGACACATGCACAACAGTGCCTCAAGGACCTTGTGCAAAAAAAATAATCATTGTAACTAGCATGGTGGTTCAACTTAATGACTCCTTCAAAGCATGTAAATCAAGATCTAGAAGCTACTTAAAACGGATTCAAGTTCTATTCATAAGAGAGACATTTTGGTGACAAATTAACTATTCAACACCATATGAGAGGAATTAACTGGATAAAATATTTTTCATAATAGGTTATCTTTGGAAACCAATATCAATAAGTAATATGGAAACCGAAATACCATTGAACACAACAATTTGTTATCATGTGTTATCCAAGTTTTAACCCATGAATTATAAAATGTTAACTCATGGACTATTTAAATGATGCAATTGATGTGCTAGAATTCAAGCCATGTGTCAATTGGGTTTGGCTCAAGTGGTAGAGAAGTAGTCCTCCCCACCCAAGTTGAAATCCTACTTGTGACATGATCACACTTTACGAGCTGATTGTTGAATGGGACTATTTGTGAGCTAATTGTTGATTTGGGGCTGGCAATATTTCAACAATTTCATTCTCACTTATGAGCTGGAGGGTGGGAGCATGGCAAATTGGAAAAAAATATAGAAGTCATGTGGTCTGAGTTAAATGACTCCATGGGTGGTATGACTTGATAATTGTTCTTTGAAGGTATGACCTCTCATGCCCATGCTTCTTCACAAACATTTCCCATCAATCATTGACTCAGTGATCTTTTACATGTTTCCCCATGCTTCTTGGGATGGGCACACATGTCTTATGCAAACTCTTGTCGAAAAATCATTATTCACCATTGCCATGGATAATACTTACTCCATTCGAATTGGGAACATTATCCTCCTTGTTCTTGAAGAAACCTTGTGTGGAGCCATGGTTGTTTATGCCTTGAAATGTCAAGACTATTTCGAGAAAATTATGACTTGCAAGAGCCTATGAGGGCCAGGGACTTGCTGTGTGAATTCAAAGAGGAAAAGGGATGGTAATGAATTTCCACGATAGCTTAAGAAAACACCACAAACTTGCAACCACATTAGTGCTACTTATGGACTATTTTGGTGAAGTGTTTCTCATATGGGTCATTCACAGTAGGAAACCACCAGTCTTTAACTCTTTCTTCCTACACTAGAAGGGAAGAAGATCCCTGAGGGGTTGTGGAGCAGAGAAAGGGATGATTTTCCTTGTGTTGTGAAGGAGAAGAACGTGCCATCATGGACTGATGGTTGGATGAGGGACTGGAGTGCTCACTAGTGAGGATATTGATTATGACAAGGGGGTAGTGGGTTGGGCTGAGTGAGATTATTGCTTGTCAGCAACCAGTTTGGTGGAATTCACTTGAAAACAAACTTAGTATTCCATAATCAGCTTTGTGTGGAATGCTTGTGTTTACATATGTTTTGATAATGGATAATGAATGAATTCTAGAAATATGTATGTTATATGTGCTGCTAATTGCTATGCATATGGATTTGTTCATAAAGGAAGGATTTTCATATCAAGTGCCCCAATGGCCAAAGAAAGGCATCCCGGTACATGACATTTCATTTGAGACATACAATTTGAAAACACTGAATGAGTAATTCATATGGGAGAAAAAATATCATGAAGGCTAGCATTGATAACTGCATCAAATGTTTTGGACATATTAATTATCAACTGCCATTGAACACAGAAGGAGACGAGCTTATTCCTTCTAGTTAAAATACAACAACAAGAGAAGCAAGAAATACTTTGACAAAAGGCGGACATTAAAATTAGTATCTATGCCAAATAACCTCTGCCTTCGATCCATGTCAAATTTCATAATTATTAGGAATTTCCTTCAGCAAGATAGACAAGGCTAGTAAATTTGCTAGAGGAACAGTGAGCTAAAAATTGGGCACAACCAAATGAGTATAACTTCTTTTGCAACATATCTCACAACAGAAAGAGATCAAATATTCAAAACAACATACATAATCCCTCCTGAAGACAAATGGACAAACATTAGAGTTTCTAGGAACACCATAGTGCCCTGAGATTCATTTTTGCTTACCCTTTCTCTGGTCTATAACCTTGGAACTCATGGAAAAGGTAGCAGACGCATACTTGTATTCCAGCACTTTTGATAATCATGAATCATGATGCATATGTTGCTTTGAAAATAACAATTGTAAACAATGCTATATATAACATGCCCTGTAATGGATTGTGTTCCATTTGTATGCGACTACGCTACTTATAAGAAATAAGCATTATTTGGCATAGGGCAGGAATTAGAAAGTCAGATAATGTATACATGTAATTTATACATTCCATGTAATTTACCTACATAATAACAAAAGGCCCAACTGACTATACCATATTACAAAAGGACCCCAATTGTCAAATTGAGAGGGTGCCTGCAAAATATTGAAACTTTAATTTTTAACCAAGTTGTCTTGCATTGTAGTACTAATGGTAAGAAGATAAAAGATAACTAAAATGCCATTAAAATTATTTAATGGTAATAAAATCAGTTCACACCTAATTTTAACACAATTGAAAGTCTGAAACATAACACAAAGCATAAAGAGAGAGTACAGGTATCAGTGTGCAATGTGTACATACTCAATTAACTACTGGAGTCTGATGCTCAAGTCATGCACTGTGTGTATAGTGGATGGTCAGGCATCTTTAGGGAAATTTATATCACCAAATCCCAAGATTCCTAATATAGAACCTTATCAAAGGTTAGTGTCGTCAAACATGCCTTCATCGCAACTTTTTTTTCCACGCTTTTTGGAAGATGGACTTAAAGACAATCTTTAACTTGGGGACTTATGCAGCATAGAGATTCTCTCTAGGGACACCTTTGGCTAGGACACACATAGCCAATTGGTGACATGTGTTTGGTCGATTTCATTTTGAAAATTGATGGCATGCATTCAGTCCTAAGTATTGCCACTATTGCTAATGGAAGTTGGTTGTCAATGAAACAAATAAGAGTATCACAGAAAATGGTTTTACTTGAAACACTTTGTTCATGTGGGTTTTGGGGTCTTGAAATATCCTTTTGGTGTGTAGTGATTTTGAGCTTGAGATTGGATGATCAAGGCTCCAAATCAACTCCATACTTCTTATTCACCTGCATCCTCAACATGCCTTGAGAGGTGTGCACTAGCTAGTTACAATGATCTGGACACATGCACAACAGTGCCTCAACTGGAGATGATTTGTTCCATAACTACTAAGTTGCATAGACTTTACTAAATTGAGCTAGGCTGCATGCACCTTACTTAACTGATGCATGCAAAACTTAAATTAGAAACATAATGCGTGCAAACTTGATGAAACTGAAATATGGGCAGCAATTATTTCTACTTGGAGTACAACTCTGCAAATGGAAAACACGGTAATGAAGCTTCTATGGGCATGTATTTTCAAATTTAAGTTTTAACTTAGAAAATTGCTTTGATGATGGTAAATTGCTGTTCTTGTGGGAATTACTTTCAGAGTTTAATTTCTCTTTGCAAATTGATTTGGGGATGAGTTTAAGTGACCATTTATTGAGTCACTAAAGTTGGCTTCTATTTGTTCGCAAATGCATTTATTGTGTCTGTTGTTGTTATTTTCCCTGAAAGTACCTTTTGGACCTTCTTTGTAGAAGAATGATCATCATTCCTACTTGTGATGGTTGAAAAAGTTCCACTATTCAAGAGTTGATGCTTTTGGAGTTGGTTGTTGCAACATATTCAAAGATTTGTTCATCAAAATGGAACCCCCCTACAGAGTTTCTTCAGATTTTTCCTACTGATTATGTATGGATTCCACTTTTTCATTTTCAGAACTTATAAATTAAAAGAGAGCATCATTTTTCTGAACAAAATGGTGCCCAGCTTTTATAGGGTCCTATTCTTCCTCTTCCCTTCTTGCTCTGCAGCAGAAGGAAATGTATTTAGGGTCTATTGGTGAGTCTCCAACATCGGAATGTGAAAAAATAAAGGATCAGTGTCGATTCATGTTGAATACACTTCAGAATATTAATAAATTTGATTTGATTCCTCAAGTTGATGGCTCTACCATTGTCTCTCTTGCCGACGACAAAGATATCTAGTATTGCAAGCAAGATTTGACGAAAAAAAAAAAATTTCTCCATGACGTTGGGTGCAAAATGATTGTTAATATATTTATTAATGCTGAAGAGGTTGGGTGCAAAATGATTGTTGATAGAAAAATTCATGATAAGTTTCTTGGCAGTGCATGATGCAATTTCCAATCTGAAAATGAAGTAACAAGGCCAGTGATGTCTGATTTAGATCATAGCATCTTCTACACAGATATTAGAGCACACCTCCTTTAAAATCCCATCATAAGGACTGTAACATTTCTTCGTTACAGACTGAGAAACACACCTCGTTTTGATATCTACTATTTGTGAACCTCCTCAGTAATGACTATGTGCGTGAAAATATAGTTTGTAGTATGGTACTCCAAGTAGAAATTTGCATTTCCTTTGGCCCTTAGTCACCTTATTTCAAGTTTGGTACTCTTCTGTTAGAATAATCAACCCATAGTTAGCTACCTTAGACATTAATTAATCCAGTTTTGTCTTATTTGCCTAGTTTCCATATTTCACTCTATGCAAGTTGTCCTCCACATGTCCTAGATGGTCAAACTTGATAAAACTGAGTCATGAAGCACTTGGGAAACCTCTTGGAATCAATTCTACTTTATTCCTGAACCTCCCTAGTGCATATCTACTTTTTCTGCTTTATTGCTACTTTTACTGAGTTTTAAGGAAATTGGGAAAGCATGACTAGGTGATGTTGACTTGTTTTTTTCCCTCATCATCCTCCTCTATTTTCTCCTAATAAAAGCATGTATGAGTTGTCCTTCCATCACCTATTAGCTTTCCTAATCGATTTTGCCAATTCGTGAGCTCCTAGGCAGATTTGGAAACTCCTTTATGCACCTATGGGGGATTTGACTAGATTTAGTAAGCCCGCTTTTGACTAATTCGAATGGCATCCCAATGCATTTAAATATCTCATGTAGTTATTTATTGTGGCAGCCTATGACTTCACAGGGTTGGATATTGTACACTTATTCAATACAGATTAGTGTTTTGCTCCATATTCAGTCTCCTTTGTGTGTAATTTGCATGTGTAATTGGAAATTTTTGTGAGTGTAATTGTTCTAACACCTGGGTTCAATTTCCACATGGTATTATATCCTTTGTAGATCAATTTATCTCCTTCCATATTGTTATTTTAGGTTTGACATCATTGACTGGGAGCATTCTGCTGACTGAAGGGACAATTTCTGAGCTATGGATCAATCTCAGAAGATCATCTTGACTCCATTTAATTTATTTGAATGGAAAGCAGAGATGGAGATACTATTGAGAGTGAAATGCCTTTACAGAGTGACTATGGAAACATAACCAGAGCCCAATGCAGCTGCAGAGAAAATTAAATGGCACAACAGGAGGGATGAGGCTGTAAATTTGAGCATATAGATCTGTAGACAAACACACAACTCACAAAGAAGATCTCACAATTTACTCAGCCATTGAAGAATGAAACAGTGCAAAAGGCTTGCAGCTGTGAATGCTTTCATTAATCAAAAAAAGTAATCCAGATAATAATTACAATGATGTAAAATGGCTTTAATAGCCACAAGCAATTCGAATCCACACGAGGAAGTTCGAATTGATGACTCTACTTGACTGTAGGTAACCAAGACTTGTCTAAATCACAATTGGAGTTCTAAAACATAACCAACTGTTACATTAAGTATTAAATAATGGTTAACTGACTGTGGTAGGTGAGAAAAGCACCCCACATGTGTGCAATTAATTAAACCATTATTTAACTGAATGTAACTGACTCCTAACTTGGCTTGACTAGTCATCAACTGAAGTTAAGGACTCAGTAGTTAACTGTCCTTGTCTAAATCATAACTGGAGTTCTAAAACACAACCAACTGTTACATTAAGTATTAAATAATGGTTAACTGACTGTGGTAGGTGAGAAAAACGTCCCACATGTGTGCAATTAATTAAACCATTATTTAACTGAATGTAGAGAGCTAGAACT
>LPNX010053416.1:0-41080 GCA_001517045.1 Pseudotsuga menziesii
AAAAAATCCAAGTAAGTTGAGGGATGCCTGATTTTTCAGGTTTCTATTGCATCTAACGCGCCAAAAAGGTCCATCATCTTCTTGCACTCACCCTTGGGTAAGTTGTTTTTGCCAAAATCCTGCATAAACATCTCTTTATATTGTTGTTAAATAGAATAAGCTAAACTATAGACCATTTACACCCAAAATTAGGTGAGTTTTTTTGGCTAAAATCCGAGAGAAATTGTTCAAATGGTAGTTTCCAGTGGTTGGAATTGCATAATCATGGTGCCCCATGGGTAATCTAGGGAGCTGAATCTATTTCTGCAATTAAAATTGCAATTTCAACACTGAAAATATCATTATCATTTTCAGCAACAAATCGTGTGGCCAAATTTCAGCCAAACTTACCCAAAAAGATGCAAATAGTCTAGAGTTTAACCAACTCCTTGTTAAATTGATGATTGATCCAACTAAGTTCACAACACCTTAGCTGCAACTACAAGGTGCTTATTTTTTGGGTTTTGTTTATTTAAATATTTCTGGATCTTCTTCTTGGTGTAATGGAAAAAATGTAGGTATAATTCGGACATTTTCATATCTCATTTATTTGGACGGCAGGCGGTTGTATCAGCAGATCCCCAGTTTAACAAGTTTGTTTTGCAAAACGAGGGGAGGCTCTTTGAAGCCCACTACCAAGAGTCTCTGAAGACTTTGATAGGCAACTATGGGCTTCTTTCAGTGCATGGCGATCTCCAGAGGAAGCTCCATGGAATAGCTGTAAATTTGCTGAAGTTTGAAAGGCTCAAAGTTGAATTCATGGAAGAGATTCAGAGTCTTGTGCACTCCACCTTGGATAGATGGGCAGAAATGAAGGAAATTGCTCTGCAGAATGAGAGTCACAAGGCACGTGAGATTCAACTTGTTTACTTGAAAAAAAAATTGTGCACCATTTTAGATTCATTTGAGTTTGATTGCTTGGTTTGTTGTTGTAGATGGTTCTCAACTTGAAAGCAGGATATTTTTAGATTCATTTGAGTTTGATTGCTTGGTTTGTTGTTGTAGATGGTTCTCAACTTGATGGCTAAGCAACTGTTGGATTTATCTCCACCCAAAGAGACAAGCAAGATTTGCGAATTATTCATTGACTACACCAATGCAGTGATTGCCATTCCTATTAAATTCCCAGGTTCCACCTATGCAAAGGGGATGAAGGTCTATTAATTTGTTTTTAAAATGTTAGTTTTTTTAAATAAATTAGTTATTAGTAATAGATAAATCATTTCTCTATAATCCAGTGTGGGGAGATAGTTTTTTTAAGGATTCTTTCTATTAATTTGGTAAAAATAGAGATACAGTGTTCGCTTTGATGTAAATATCCATCCTTTTCTGAAGAAATACCAAGTTGTTAAACTTAGCTTGCATTTGCAGATTGTCCACAATTTTTTTAAGAAGATTACCTATAGAGTGATTCTGCTGTGTAATTCTATCACCAAGCTGTAAAACTTAGCTTGCATTTGCAGATTGTCCACAAAGTTTTTAAGAAGATTACCTATAGAGTGATCTCTTCCTTATTTACGATGCGTCTTTTTTTTTTTTATCTCACACTTTAGAAGAATGGGCGATGGAGCCACTATTCAAATATGTTTGGATCTGCACCTCTGTGAATCACAGGAGTTGAGTTCTGCAGCGAGTACAGGTTGTACGCATAACATAGTGCGCACCTTTTCTTGTGAATCGGGTGAATAATTCGGAGTATTGCAGTCACAGTGACAGTATTGTACGCGATCTGCTCCCATTCCTTCAAAGGAAGAGAAAGCACCTTAGTGCAGGATATTTTTCTGTAGACATCCACAGGATGCGCCCTATTTCCCAAGCGATGCACCACGGGACCGCCGCCTCCTCCCACACAGAAAATTGAAAAGAAAAAGAAAAGGAAATGGAAAAGTGAGTGTTTACAATATACAAAAATATAGGATTTTATATTTATGTAATTAAGTTTATAATATATGCTAATATGTCTGTATGTAGAATATATAATCATATGTAATGCTGTTTAATAATATTTGTACATATGTAGGATATATAATAATGTGTATATATGACTTGCATAATATCTATTTTTAGCATTTATGTATATAAAAAGATACACAGTGGCAGAGTACTAATAGTATACACATTATTAATGTGTGCGCGTCTGTATTATACATCTTGATGAATTTAACAAGTGTAAATATGAATTTAATGAATGAAGACAGATACGATCAAACCAAGGCTATAGTATAATAGCATGGGAGTTGGACGTACTTATTCCAGAAGCCTTATAAGCCCACATACTATGAGGTTTTTGGATTCAGGTGGCCCAAGGAACCTAGACTATATCACCATTACACCTTGTAACCAACAATCGTGAATAGAACGGTATATATACTATATTCAGACACATCAAATATGAAAACGAAACTATGTTCATTGTTTGACAAGGTTGTGTATCTGAAGAGTGATGTTATTATTATTATTTTTAAGATGTTTTTATTATTATTTTTAATAAATTAACAGATAAGTAAAATAACAGAACTTAGTTATGAATAAATTATGTGGGCATAGTTATTGGTTCTTAATTTTGTTTTAGGATTATTATTTTTAACAAAAAGGGCATTTTACAGTTCAGTGGGGGATGTTTTTAATTTGTAGTCTTGTATATGTGGTTCTAAAAAATATTTTAAATCTAAATAATTGATAGAACATGCAAACCAAGACTATTAAGAACCTGAGATAAATAGAAGAATGTGTCTCAAATTATCAACAGTTTATGGTAGATAAATAAAAGAATGTTATATAAAAAAAAATTGATTGTTGATAAATGGATAACAGGAAAAATGTCGGTGATAACATTTAACCAAACATAGATAACTCATAGTTGAACCTATCCACCTGACCCAACTACAAACATTTAACCAGACATAGATAACTCATAGTTGAACCTATCCACCTGACCCAACTACAAACTATGTGAGTGTGGTAGTTAAATCTTAATAGTTAATGGCAGGTTGTCTTTCAATAGTTTTGTTATATATGTTTAAATGCGATTTCCTAAAAGATGGTTTCATGAGGAGAAAGAGATTCATACCACCATTACTCAATTTAATATGTTAATATGTTTCTCTCAAAATATGTTACATTGAATCGTTTAGTATATACCAAATTGAATTGAAAACAATGGCAACCTCCATCTTCTAGTACTGAGGAGAGCATGAATGCACACTCTTAGACTTGCGTACATTTGTATGCAGCCCAAGGAACAACAAAGAGCCTCTCCATACTGCTTGTATGGCAACTAGAGAATGAATGGATTCAAAGTTCATCCATTCAATCAATCAAAACAAATTACCCACAACAAAATTTGAAATACCACATATAAGATTACAAAATGCCATACCACAATACAATTCATAGCATAGACAATCATAGTTAGTTGACTTGACCATGTCCTTGAATGTCAAGATTCATGACTTTGATTAATAATGACAATAGGAAATTTCCATCTAAACACATCTTATAACATTCAAATCCTTCTAGAGAATATTAGTAATATAGAACTTCAACATCAAGACGACCATGGCATTTTTGTTAAGTAAACTTCCAATGATCGTTCTCATTATTAAAAGCCATGAGGTGGCGATGTCCCAGCTATTGTTAATAGTTATTGCTATAAGACAAATAAATTTAAAGATGAGAGTTAACCATTACAAAAAATGTCTTTTCTATTGTAAGATGCATTATCGCATTTCTCATATGATCAACAAGAATATGTAAACACATGTAATTCTCATTGAATTTTACCATCAATATTGAATTGACCAAGCTCATATGTAAGAAGTAGCACTCTCCTTAAATATCCTAATCCTTTATTTTGTGTGTGAATTGCTTCCTCAAAAATTCAAATATTTTAAGAACCTCGTAATGTACCAAAGAACAAGAATTGCAACATCTCTAAGATATAATTCTAGTAACAAATAAATATTTTGGTTCAAAATATGACAACATAATTTCTAACATTGGATGCAATATTCATCTTCTTATATAGGGCTATTCAAGCTATTATGTCTATGTAAATATGACAACATAATTTCTAACATTGGATGCAATATTCATCTTCTTATATAGGGCTATTCAAGCTATTATGTCTATGTCATTTTCCTAAATAGAACAACATTCATCATATGAAGAAGAAAGCATATATTTTCAAACCTAAAACTTTATTCAAAACTTTAGTGGTCGATGGTCACAGTTACTTAAAGATCAAAGAAGCTATTTTTTCCCTATAGCATTGGCTTTATAGCAACAGCTACTAGAAGATTATTGACTCAATTGTTGACATACTTTCTCCACGACCTATAAAAGTCAATAGCTCACTAAATCACTCAGCTAATATTTCTATGCTTCTTGTTATTCTTCATCCTTCCATTTTTCCTTTCTATTTATTGGTTTTTTAATTTGTCTTCATGGTATCTTCTTCAAATATTGTTTTACTGGTAAGATAACATGTCCTGATGATAAATATGTTTTTATTGCAAGATCGAGTTGTGATTATGAGAAGATGCTCCTCATGGTCCATTTCCATTTTGGTCTTCATTGCTGGTTTGAGATATGGTTGTACGTAAAAGTAAGTAAATAAAAGATGCCCCTAGGGCCCCATATTGGTCATTCATTGCAGGTTTGGCATATGGTTGTACGTGAAATAAAGTAAAGGGTTGAACTAATTTAGTACATATCTAGGAATAAGAATCAAATCATGAGATATAACTTGGGAGAGAAGTAGAAGCTTTAGCTTTATTCATTTTGAGAGAACAAAAGTTTTGTAATAGAATAGTGACCGAGCACTCTATACAAATGCGTGGGGTTTGTGGGATTTTTAATCTCCCTCATGATGAAGATCCCTCACATTATCAACACTGGCTTCATAGATCAAGGCGTTTAATGTTTTAAATTGGTTGTCCAAATCAAGACAGAGATAAAACCTTTTGATATATGAAATTTTAATTACTTTCACATGGTATACTTGGAAATCTTGCATCATTTCACTCCTATGAAATTCAAATTAAGACAATGACTTTGAATGCATGCATGACAAAAGTCCTGCATCATTTCACTCCTATGAAATTCAAATTAAGCCAGTCACTTTGAATTCACGCATGACAAAAGTTTTATATATTATATAACGGTAATTGGTAGAATCCATGTGTTCATTTTTTTTCCATAACTACGAACTCGACGACTTTTGAAGGATTTGAATGCATATAACCTAAGTCTAGTCTCTACAGAGATGAACTGTTCAAACCAGAAAATTATGGGTTATAAGACCAATAAAAGTTTTCACTTTCTACGTATAAAAATCTTTTGGTACATGTTTTCACAATCAAATTGCCTCTGCAATGCATAGTGCTAAGCCAGCAATATTGTATTTACATTTTACTTAAACAAGGCGTTATAATAATCAACTAAGAGTGTATAAATTACAAGAATATACAAATGTACATGGATAATCAAGTGAAATTATTTTGAGGTGTAATTTGGATATATACATATTAAATTGAGGTGTGGTTTGTCGAAGTTATGTCGTCCGCCACTCTCATTGCCCTATTCCGTTCCCCGTTATGATATTGAATGAGCATTGGTTTTTAATATGTTATGTAGAATATATGTGTAGTTGATTCCTTAGTAGACTATCAAGCCAAACTCCTTAGTGTCGAACCCTCCCACCATGTCCTTTTACCTCAAAATTAAAGGAAAACATATCCATATGCATATGATCATGTTCCACCCAAATCTTAGCTATTCAACTCCCGAATGAGGTTCGTTTTCAGCGAACTATGTGGAATATCACGATTTTTTATTTCATTAAAAAAAAACACTAAGCTCATGGTCATTATAAATTATAGTCATTAAGTTCCTAGTCATTAGTCTTTTTTAAAAGCTTTATATATTATCTATCACAAATGAAGTATATCAGGTTGAGACTACACATCAAAATATATGTGTGAGACTACACATTAAAATATATAAAATATTTGTGTGTAGTAACAGTGACATCTTTCAAACTTTGTTTTCTAAATTAATAACAACTTTTTAGTTATGACCTATAAAAGATCTGCGCATTAACGCTGAAATCCAATCATTTTGGCGTTGGTGTCTCATAAATATAGGAGCTATAAATTAATGCAGAGAAAGTCATAAATATATGAGCTATAAATTAATGCAAAAAGTCTTTATATTTGAAATGAACAATTTTGATTGACTAATGGTTTACCTGTTGGAAACTTCATTGGAAGGCATACAAACAATTATCACCAAATATTTTTATATATTTTACTTTATTTATCAAACCACTTCCGTAAAGCTCCCCTCTTTATGAGATAATATTATTGAAATGTGTGAAAAACATGATTTGCGAAGTGAATTCCAAACCCATAGTAAGTGGATAAATGCTGGCACTAGCTATAGCAGATTTGTAGAACGGCTGGATATTGCACATTATTATTTGATTAACCCCAAGGGAAATTATATTTTGCACATTATTATTTTATTAACCTCAAGAGCAATTATATTTCAGATGAAAGACTTAGTAAATAATAGTTTCCTCATTATAAATAATAGTTTTTCAAAATTCTTCAAAAATTAGTAGAATGTTTTTGAGTCATTTTTTTCAATTTTTAAGAAAATATAATTAATAAAACCATTTAATTTTTGTATTAATAATAGAAACAAAAAACAATATAATATTTATTCATTTTAAGAAAAAACAAACATAGATATGGTGTTAAAGTATTATTCACATTACAGTTAAATATGCTATTAAAAATACTTGTTTATTTTAGGCCAAATAATCTAAAATGTATATAGAACTAGTGTTTGTTTATCACATTAATAAAAAATAGTTTTCAAACATATTTAAGTAATCTCATAAAGATTTGATGATCCAATTTTAACTTTTAAACTATTATTATTTAGCTTCATATCAAATTCAAAAAACAACTCAATGTTCCTATTGCAAAAAACTTCTCTTCATAACTAGCCACAAATAACTTAGCCGGGGACATTGCCACCACGTGGCTCTTGTCTTTCTTAATCAATTAAGACATGGCATTACTATGTACACAACAAAGATACATTTATTATCATTAATGAATCAAGTGGAATTACTATGTAGAAAACAAAGATAAAATTTGTTATAATTAATGAACCAAGGCCAGGCAAGGTAATATTTTGTTTATATATATATATATATATATATATATATTTGAAAATTTACCATAAGACCAAACCAAAAGGTATTTAGTGAAATTAATTTTCAAAATGATATAATTAAATTTCTTTGTATAGATGTGGTTTTAAGATAGATATAAGAATTTGAACTTGACCGATTATTATTATTAACTTACATTATGTGATAATGCGTGATGGCAATGGCTAGGGTTTCTCAGCCTTGGCGCCTGGTTCTTTACCTTCCATGCTAGACCACACCCTGTTTTTCCGGGTTGCTGGTTCCTGACTGTGCTTCATGATGGCGGTCTTGTTATCTGGTTCTTCCTTGATTCTCAAGGGTTGGTTTTCATAAGGTTTTCTTACAAGTGATGAGCCAAACTTGTGCCTTGTCTTTCTTTGCGTCTTTTGTGTTTGGTGTGCTCGGTTTTATTACAGGTGGCTGGTACTGGTGTCAGGTGCTTTCCCTTCAAGGTTTGGACTCTTCTTGTTTTTTTCGGAGATTACTGAGCTAGGTTTGCGTTCTCAGGGTGGCGGCAGTGTCGACAGGCTTGACCTGTTTCCTTCACTGCAGTATATAGGGTGTTTGGCCATTGTTATGTCTTCCTCCGATTTTCTGCCGAGTTTTAAATGGTAAGTTGCGGGTTCTATTTTATTACCTGCTTCTCCTTCCCTATACCCTGTATGTATCAAGCTCCTGGAGTTCCTCCCCCTACATGGGGGACTAGTACCAACCAGGTTTCAAAAAGTGGGAATCACCTTGGTATACAGCTTGGTATTTTCGGTTTCTATAAAGGTCAAACCTTTCGGGGGTGGTGGTCGATTTGTTTATGTCGCTTGTTTTACTTTGCCACCTTTTGGGTTTTTCCGGGATTCCTGGGTTTGACTCTGGGTTTTTCTTTTTCTCTATGAGGCACTTGAGTTTCTATACCTGCTATTTCGGGGGTAGGGTTTTACTTTCTTCTTTCCTTGGGGGAGTTAACCCTTTTCTTCCAGTTCTTGTTGGGGTACCATCTTGTTGGACCTCGTTACGGGGGGTATTTGGGTCTTTCTATGTTGCTCTCGATTATTAGGTCTTCATAGGGCTCACACTCTGTCCCCTTTGCTCTCCTTATTGCCTGACCCGTCTGTGTGCTGTATTTTTTAATACCCCCGCTACCTTTTTTAGGGTTTTATATTGGGTTTTATTTAGGGTATGGTATGCGCCACCTTTGGTTTTGAGTGTCGGGTTGACCTTCTTTGTTGGAATTCGTGTTTGGCTTCGTGACTCTTTTGATTAACTATGTCGGTGGATGGTACGATTGTTGGTCCTTCTTTCCCTGATGGGGGGCCTCAGTCTGTCACTACTTGCTCCTAGAGAAGAAGGAAGTCGAAAGCCCTTAAAGTGTAGGAAAGAAAAGTTAGTTATGTGTTGGGTCATGATATCTACATGGAGCGTGTAGAGGCACTGTGTTCAAGGGCTCTCATTGACAGACTTGAATACTATCATATGGGGAAGAAAGAATGGACAGCATGGGATATAGAACATTGAAAACCCCAGCTCATTTATGTGCCCACGATTAGTATGCTCGCTAAGCAGTGGTTGGTGTTTATTTTTCTAGAGGATGCACACGCAATGACCATTTTAGATTATCTCTAGAGAATTGGGGCAGGTTCACTTGTCCTTAGTTGCTGGCATGCGCATTTTGACCCTCTTCGTGAGCGGGTTAGGAAACGACATTTGTGGGTCTTGCTCCCTGCACTTCCTTTTTCTTCTGTGGAGTCAGGGGTTCGTGGAGGGTATTGCCAATACCATTGGCAGGTTCGTTGCTGTGGAAGATGACTTCCAACATTCCTATGACAAGAGAATAGCAAAGATTCTGGTTAAAGTGGACATCACAGATGGTCTCCCTGCGGATATTGAAATCCTCTGTCTTGATTGTCTTTTTACTCAGCGTTTGGATTACCTTAACATTCCATTTCACTACAGTAGGTGCAGGGATGTGGGTCACTTGAGAAGGGATTGCCTGGTTATTCTTCAAGGGGTTGTCAGTCCGTGTTCTCGGCTTTCTCCTCCTGTGCGGAAGCAGGTACCATCTTGCTTGGAGCGTAATCTGCTCGAACACTCTTCCTTGGCTCAGGATCCTCTGTCAAAAGGTATTTATTCTCAAGAATGCTCTTTTTTTGGAGATATGTCTGATCATGACCTTCTTCTTATTGATGAACTAGAGGGGAATGCCACTCACTCTTCGACTCTCTTGGGCAATGCACCCTCTGCTTCTCAGACTTCCTCCACGCCCGAGCTCTCTATTGTCTCTCCTAAAGGTCCTTCATTGCAGTAGCCATCAGACTCTCCTCCTTTTGACATTGATCCTCTTAACCCAATTGAGACTGGATCTATTTTTTCGGCAAATGACTTTCCTCCTCTGGTGAGAGCATGGTCTCCCGCCATTACTCCCTCTCCCCACAACCCCGTTTCTTCTCCTTCCTTCGTCGATCCATCTCTTCAAAAGTTGTTGGAGATTTTCTCAACCAAAACTCCTATCTCTCCCTCTACCCTTCCACTGGACTCTATACGTTTTGAAAACGTAACTATTCACAAAAAAAATAAAAAATCTGATCCTGTGGTGGATAGGGCCTCAGGTGCTCAAACCTACACTCCTTTGTCTGCCAGATTGAAAAATGCAGCGAGAAACTCATCCGCATCCATCCCTCGGGTTCTTAGAGATTTATCACCCAACTCTGGTGGTTCTTAATGAAAATTCTATCTCTTAATGTAAGGGGCTTGGGGGGCTCGGCCAAACAAAAGAGCCTACATCTACTTCTTGCGTCTTACTCTCCTGACTTGATTCTTCTTCAAGAAACTATAAGCAGCACCCACCCTGCTCTTTTAGCATTTTCCAAGCTCCTTCCTAGCTGGGAGTTTTGTTCAATCAGTTTTAAGGGCCTCTCGGGTGGTATTATTTTGGGATGGAATCCCCTTAGGGTGCGTTGCAAGGCTTTTAAAACACTGGCGGGCATCCTTCTCAACGCTTGTTTTCGGGGCTCTCACACTTCCCTCTCCATTTTGAATTGTTATGGCCCCTACCACAATCGCGATGTATTTTGGAATTCAACTGCCCGTGGTAGTCTCCTTTCCTTGCCTAATTTGATCCTTGCAGGGGACCTCAATCTTACTCTAAATGCTTCTAAAATATGGGGAAGAAAATCCTAGATTGATCCCCTTGGTCCATTCTTCACTCAACTTTTTGCTGACTTCAATCTGGTGGATGTTGCACCTTCTTGTGTAGGGCCTGCCTGGAGAAATGGTAGGGCTGGGGAGGAGGGGATCTGTAAAAGACTTGATAGATTTTTAATCTCAACGAGCTTGATTGATCTGCTTCCTCAGCATAGGGTTTGGTCTTCCCCTTCAGCTATTTTGGATCACTATCCGGTATGTTTTGAGTGGATGGAGGAGACGAGCATTCATAATTTTCCTTTTAAGTTCAATCGTTCCTGGCTCTTAGATGAAGATTTATCAAGGATGGTCAAAGAAGAATGGACCAAGCTACCTCTTGGAGACCATTCAGATGAGATGGATGCTCTTTCGTAGAAGCTTCGCTTGCTGAAGAGAAAGGTAAAAGTTTGGACTCGTACTAAATCTTTGGATATGAAACAAGATCTTATTACTATAGATTCAGAGATTAAGAATCTATTGGGTTCTTCCATGTCGGGTATCCTCTCCTCTCAAGACCATATCAGGTTCTCTGATCTCGGGAGTAAAATGAAGCATCTGCTGGATCATGAACTTCTCACAACACTTTTACAAAGTAGGATGACTTGGGAAAATTTGGGGGATGCAAACAGAAATATTTTTATGCTGCGGCCTCTGCTCGCAGTAATCAAAATGCAATTTGGGGCCTTGAGGATGATATGGGGAACTTGATTGAAGATGATAAGAGTTTAAAAGACGTTGGTGTTAAGTACTTTTCAAAGATTTTCAGGGATGATAATCAAACTAACATTGTGGCTCAGTTGAAGGTTATTGGACAGTTTCCCTCCTTTATTCTTTCGGATGAAACTGAAAGGTTCTCTCTTCAAATTACCTTGGAGGAGATTGAACATGCTTTAAGGTCTTTTAAGCGGGATAAAATCCCTGGGCCAGATGGCTATCCAGTAGAATTATTTCTGGCTTTCTTTGACATACTGGGAAATGATCTTCTAGATGCGGTTGAATTCTCTAGATTGAATGGAAGAGTCTTACCCTCTCTGAACTCTACCTTCATTGCTCTTATTCCCAAGAAAGAAAAGCCTCAAACTTTTGCTGACTTCAGACCCATATCACTTTGCAACTTGGTATACAAACTTATCTTCAAAATTGTGGCCTTGCGCTTGAAGCCATTCCTGGATAAGTATATTTCGTCCCATCAATTTGGGTTTCTGAAGAATAGGTAGATCGTAGAACCTATTGCCATAACTCAAGAGGTTTTACACTTGGTGAAGAGAAAAAATAAGAGTGCCCTAATTCTCAAGGTTGACTTGTCAAAGGCTTTTGACGGGGTGAATTGGTCTTATCTCAGGCTCATCTTACTTCAGATTGGGGTTCCTTTGGTTGGCGTCAACTGGATTATGGGATGTTTATCTTCTGCAAACTTTTCCCTGCTTAAATGGTACCTCATCCAATTTCTTTCCTGCTTCCAGGGGTTTAAGGCAGGGCTTCCCGTTGTCTCCTCTGCTGTTTATTCTTGTTATTGAGGGGCTTAGTCTTTTGATTGAAGATGCTCGGACAAATGGTAGGATTAAGGGTATCAGCATTTCATCTCAGCTGTCTTTCACACATCTGTTATTTGTAGATGATGTGATACTCTTTGGTTCATGAACTTTTGAGGAATGGGTTTCTTTTGAAGTCATTCTGGATACATTTTGTGCAGCCTCAGGTATGTGTATCAATATGGACAAATCTTGTTTTCTTTTCAATAATGTTGAAGAGGAAATATTAAACAGGATTACTCGTTCTCTATCTTTCAAGTATGACCACATCTCTCTGGGTTTCAAGTATTTGGGCTACTTCATAAAGCCTCTCGGTTATTTGGTGAAGGACTGACACTGGCTTTTAAAGAATTTTGAGAAGAGAATTAAGCATTGGACCCACAGACTTCTCCCCTTGGGGGGAAGACTTATCTTGATCAGGGTTGTTCTCACCAGTATGCTTGTCCACTGGATGGCTCTTGTTCCTATTCCTAAGTCGATTCTAGATAAGCTCAGAAAGATGATCTTTTCTTTTTTATGGGGTTCTTCTGCAAATAAGAGAAGGTACCAATTGGTGGACTGGTTGTCTCTTTCTCATTCTACTTCCTTCGGAGGCTGGGGTATAAAGCATTTGGGCTGGTTTAGCCTCTCTCTGCGCTTGAAAAACCTGTGGTTGGTTCTTAAAGGGACTGGGATATGGCACCAAATTATCTCCTCTAAATATTTAAAAAAACACTTTGTGGTGTCTTGGATTCGACAAAAGTCTTTTTCTGCAATTGGGGTATCAATTATATGGAATGGCTTTCTTCTTTCGCTCACCTGGGCCAGTAGATGTCTTTCATGGCAAGTGGGAAATGGTGTTGACACACTCATTGGATTGGATCCGATTGTGGGCACGATACTTTGACCTTCTTTCCTCTGGATCTCCAAGAATATCTTGAAGATTATGTCATCACCTCCCTGGCACATGCTCGTAATCTTTCTCCTGAGGCTCGGGGATATTGGCTCACTGTAGAGGATTTGGAACTAGGGGGAGAAAGGAAATTTTTATGGGACAAGTATATCTCTGGTCTTGAGCATGGCAGAATTAGACTCAATCATTCATCGGACACACTGATATGGACACATAACAAACAGAATGGGGGGATCACAACTGATCTGGTTTATGATCTTATTTCAAACTACTATCTCAAGCCCATTTCGAATCAGAATCAGATTTTGGATCTTCTCTGGTCCTTCAACATCCCTTTAAAGATCAGATGCTTCTTTTGGATCGCTGTTGGAAATCGCATCTTAACATGGGAAAACCTCATGAAACGTGGATGGATGGGGCCTGGCATTTGTGCCCTCTGCAGCAATGGTGAAGACTCAGTTCGACAACTTTTCACCGATTGTATCATTACCAGGCGGGTTTTTTTCATTATTTGCGAGCAGTTCTGTGTTTCTCCTGTATTAAATTGCTCTGTCAGTTCTTTTTTAGAACTCTGGTTTAAGAAACATTCAGCTAACTCTGATTTCAGTCTTGTGCCTCTTTTTATTTATTGGAGTGTATGGAAAATGCGCAACAAGTGTATTTTTGATGATAAAAAGGTTTCAGTGTCTAGTATTATTCACGAGGTTGAGTATATCTATCACATGTATCCTGTCCCGAAGCCGAAGAAAAATATCATATGTATCGGAATTAGTCCGCAGATTTTATATCCTTGTGGATTCTTTGATGGGGCCGCTTCAGGGAACATTGGTGGTGTTGGTTTTGTATTGCTTCTGAGTGACTCTCACACTCTAGGCTTCTCTTTGGGTTGTGGTACGAGCACCAACACCAGGGCAGAACTTCTTGCTCTATGGACTCCTCTTGTTGTTGCAAAGCTTTTGGGGATCCCTCTCCTTACTATCTTTGGAGACTCCTTAGTCATAATTAACTGGGCAAACATGATAGCATCTCTGGACTCTCCTAGTTTGGACCATTGGTGCAAAGACATAAGGTCCCATATGAATAATTTCTCTCATATGACAATCAAGCATATCTATCGTGAGCACAATCTGCAGGCTGACTGTCTATCAAAGAAGGCCTTGGTATTAGACCCTGGCTTCGGATCTTTCACTGAGTATCTGGATGGTATGATCGATTATCATGGAAATTTTCAGCTATATTAGAGCTTGGTGTCGGGACTCAGTCTCTTCTTCTTTTTTTGGCACAAGATACTTTATTTTCTTTTTGATGCATTGAAGCAGGTTTCATTGATGAGGCTCTTTGCCTTCTCATTGTGCTCAGGATGGATAAGCTTGCCTGCCATTAATGCTCTTTAAGGATGGTCCAATCCCTTTGGTTGAAGGATCACCATTATCACTTGTTGATCTAAAGGTCTGTTTGCATGAGGTATCTGTGTTTTTCTTATTGCTCTTGAAGTAAGGTTGATGGCTGTACTTATATCTTTTTGTGACTATTGGGGTTCCTAGTATGCTGATTGTCTTTGCTAAATAGAAACCTGACTGAAGGCTTTATATATATAAATTTAAATTGATAAAATTATTATTTTTGATGCATAAATAAAATAAAAACCCTTAAACACCAATAGTATAACTAAATTATACAATCCTAACATATGATATATGTTATTCAATCAATTTAAAATAAATACGGACCAATAATATATAATATCCCATCAATTTAAAATAAATACCAATTCCATTATTTCAGGTCATGGAATAAATTCAAATTTATAAAAAAACAAAAAAAATTATAAAAAAATTATAATAAAAAATAAAAAAACTACAAAATATGTACATAATTGTTTTCCAAAATACAAAATATATACACAGTTATTTTCCAATATAGCTACAGCTAGTGACATTCAATGAGTGGGCATAAGTCCACATGTCCATTGAGCAAACGCAAGTGCCAACGCATGGTCGATTACTGTGAAATTTGAATCTACTATGCGAAGCTTTTTAATCACGAGTTACTTGTTCTATAGTTTGGATTCCTAATAATGAAATGAGTAACATATATTTTACAAACATTACATAGTATTTTGTTTACGGTGTAATTTGAAAAAAATTAAGAAATTAAGTTATAAATTTATATTGAGTGATAATTTAATTAATTAGATAGACCATTATAATTTATTTTATTAATGTAACTAAATTATTCAAGTTAATTTAAAGTTAATAAAGTTTTATAAATTATTAAGCTAAATCTAATTCAAAACTTAGTTTTATAAGTTATTAAAACAAATCTAATCTAAAGCTTAGTTTTATATGTTGGTATCTAGAGAGGTTTTCTAGAGATGAAATAAATAAGATGTGTAACGCTGAGGTGGCACATGTCAACTCAATAAAAATAATAATAATAATAAAAGTAAAAAATAAAAAATAAAAAATAAAGCTTATAACATATCGGCTTATAATTAAAAAAATTAAAAATAAAAAGTATTATGCTTATATAAATATACAACCATATTAGGGAGATACTAACAATCTTACAAATTGAGTAGTGAAATTCAATTGACTTGACTAATAAAAAGAAAAATTATAAAACCAAGAACATATAAAATTTAATTTTAAATTACCTAAATTGTAAAATACATTTATGTAATTATATATCAAATACAACTAGGAAGAAACCACGGGCCACTAAAACCACGTGCCTTAAACCACTTACATCCTTGTTCATTCCCAAGTCAAGGTTAACCCTAACATGTAAATGTTTATTTTTAGTTATAGAGAAAAACAAGTCATTTCTCAAAAACATTTGGATAAATGTTTAAAATCTTCATTGGACGATAAAATATAAATCTAGATTTTAAAATTTTATATGGATTATTTTACTCATTAATTACTCTTAATATACATTATTAGTTTTAAAGAAAGACAAGTAAAACAAATTTTGGAAAACTATTTGAATATATGATTATTACATTCTTCTACTGAT
Organism: Pseudotsuga menziesii; assembly: GCA_001517045.1. Taxonomy (NCBI): domain Eukaryota; kingdom Viridiplantae; phylum Streptophyta; class Pinopsida; order Pinales; family Pinaceae; genus Pseudotsuga; species Pseudotsuga menziesii. Next base: position 15,881 of record LPNX010053416.1, read on the forward strand.
ATTTACCTTATTTTGAAATTACTTAAGCAAGTTGGCCATTTCTCTGCCAAGTAGGAATACTTATAAGATATTTTTGTAAATCAACTTATAAGATATTTTTGTAAATCAAAAAGGGTTTGCACCTCAAGAATTAAGAGATATTTTTGTAATCCGAAACTTAGTATGCTAACAAAACTAATTTACATAGCCGATATTCAAAATGAAAATTACTCATATTAAATTAATTTAAATTGGGGAAATGGAACTCCCCAACAAGTTTTCAGATAGAAGCATCCAGCATAGATTCATTTTAAAAAGGACCTACCAAGTATCTAAAATGATCAAATCTTTTTCACTGAAAACCCCTTTTTTAGAATGGAAATGTTCAGGAAATAGAGTGGAAATGTGAAATGTGAATGGAATGCTTATGGTTTTAATTTGTAATGTTATATATATATGGTTCTAAAAAAACATTTTAGATCTAAATTGAATATACAAGTTATTTTTTAAACATTTTATTATTTTTATAAAAGACACGTGCCAATTCTAAAATAAACACTAAAAAACATACACATCACTTCCATAGTAAACTGTACAATGCAACCTATTCAATACAATTACTAATTTCAAAATTTCAAACAAAAAAACTTCCATCTTAACAAACGAGTCAATCTGGATTATTTTAACAAACGAGTCAATCCAATCCAGATCATTACAGTCTACAATAAAATGATACTGCACCGCAAACAAAAAGAAGACATTATTGCATCCATTATTTCTAAATTCCAAGCAAAGATAAGACAATATTGCAAGACTACTGACATCCAGAAACCCTAATGTTTATCATCATGCGTGCATACGGTTCTTTTTGACCTGCAACAGCCAGGGCAGCACTTGGCTCATGCTTGGACGATTCTCTGGTATTGCTTTGGTACACAGCAACGAGATCTTCAACAAACTTGCCATCTTCTCCTCTTGCTCTTCAGACACATTCTGTAACAGGAGAGGATCAACCAGACTAATTAAGTTCTTGCAATCCTTGAAACCATTTTCTATCCATTCTTGTAAACTAGTGCTTCTTTGGTCAGAATTCGCAATATTGGTGGGTCTTGTCCTTGTCAATAATTCCATCAGGATTACGCCAAAGCTGAACACATCTGCGCTGGGAGTCACGGGCGCCATATATGCAAACTCTGCAATTGCACACGAGGCGCCATGTTAAAACTGATTGTTGCTTAATTTAAATACTTGATGTCATGATATAAACAAACATAATAAATGATAAAATATAATATATATTATTCTTCTTGCCTGGTGCAACATAGCCAATGGTCCCCAGTTGAAAAGCAGACGACGTCCCCTGGCTTAGTTCTGGCTGGAGATGGATCCCAAGCATCCTGGCAGTACCAAAGTCGCTCACATGAGCTTCAAATTCTTCGTCCAGAAGAACGTTTGCAGGCTTCAGATCACAGTGCACAATGGGGAAATCGTAATGCTCGTGCAAATAAACCAATGCTTCAGCTATTGATATGCTGATACTTAGACGCTTTGATAGATCCAACTGAGCTGAATTCCCCTCCCCTGCATCCACGCTATGTAGGACTGTATCTAGATTTCCATTTGGCATGAATTCCATTACTAAGGCTTTTAACCTGTTATCCCAAGCATATCCCACCACTTTCACCAGATTTCGATGCCTAATACGAGCCATGGTATACAGCTCCATCTTAAAACACCGTTCCAGCTCCTTGGAGTTTTCCATCTTCAATGTTTTCACAGCCACCACTTTGCCATTTCTCAGAACGCCTCTGTACACAGTGCTAATGGTGCTGCTTCCGATTATATTATCGGCACTGAATGAGTTAGTCGCAATCTCCAGATCTATTTTAGTAAACCTTTGCATCAATGGCTGTCCAGGCATGCTGATCGACAGTGAATCCTCTGAATTGATGTTATTATTTCTTCTGCTTCTGTAACAACGAATAAATGCAATGCAAAACAGTAAAGAGATGATTGCACTTGCAGCAACAGAAATAACTATAACAATGACGATATGCCGGGGATGATGATGGGAATGCAACGATCCGAAACTGGAGGAATTGAAACTTTTCAAGATGCCAACTGGAGGAACAGGGCCTTCGAGTTCATTGTGAGAAAGATTGAGGATTTTGAGGCTTGTCAAGTTTCCCAACTCCGCCGGAATTTTTCCAGAAAGCCTATTTGATGATAAATCCAGACATCTTAATAACTTAAGTTCGCCTAATTCTGCTGGTATCTCTCCTTGTAGGTGATTATTTGACAGATTTAGAAATTGCTCCAGGTTCTGCAAACGTGACAGAGCCATAGGTATCTGATCTTGCAGAACATTTCCTGACAAATCGAGTCCCTGAAGACCGATGCATTGGCCAAGAGAAGAGGGGATTGCACCCGACAGATTATTATTAGACAAATCGATGAATTGTACCATTTCCATTCCTCCCAGCTCAGATGGTATTGAACCACTTAATAGATTATTAGATAGATTGAAATTTATCTGCAATCCCCTCAAGCTAGCCACAGATCTAGGAATGGAACCCGTAAGCCTGTTAAAAGAAATATCCAGATTCTGGAGTCTGATACAGTTTCTGAGGCTCCCTGTGATAGAACCACTGAGCAAATTGCCAGACAAGCTGAGCAAAGTCAGCCATTCCAGCTTTGATATTGCCTCTGGAATGGTACCCGATAATTCATTCCAGTCAAGCTTCAGCTCCGCAAGCTCTCTGCATCCAGTTATCTCGTTTGGAATTCCTCCACTTAAGTAATTCCTGTCCATGTACAGTCGTTGAAGGTGAGTGAGGAGACCCAATGAAGGAGGAACAGAGCCGATGAAATGATTGTTCCCGAGGTCCAGCGAATATAGGTTTGTAAGATTGCCAACCTCGAGTGGAATTGCCCCTGTGAAAGAATTTTGATCCAATGCAAGCAGCTCCAGATTTTTGAGCTTGCTGATTCCTTCCAGAGAGCCGCTGAAGTTATTTCCGCTGATGGAAAGCTTTCGAAGGAGTGAACAGTTATACAACGTAGGTGGAATCTCTCCAGAGAAGAGATTATTACCAAGTGACAGAAAATTTAGCATGCTCAACTTGCCAATTTCTGGGGGAATTTGTCCTGTCAATTGATTGTTCGTGACTGTAATGTTAACAAGGCTGGAACAATTGAAAAGGCTAGGAGGGATTGAACCCGAAAGTTGATTGGAAAAGATGGTAAGCTTTTGTAATCTAGAGAGAGACCCAAGACTTTTAGGAATAGGTCCTGAGAGATGATTATTGTAGAGTGCCAGAGTGGTAAGATTTAAACAAAGACCCAAACTGGCAGGAATCCTTCCTGTTAACCTGTTAAGGTGCAAGTGTAGAATTTTTAAGGATGGGAGAGATCCAAGTTCGGCTGGTATATTACCAGTTAGCTGGTTGTCTGAAAGGAGGAGTCTAACCAGAGATTTACAGCGAGACAGAGTAGGTGGAATACGTCCAGAAAAACTATTTTCATAGAGCAACAAGACTTCTAGTTTAGAAAGATCCCCAAGCTCCTCCGGAATGGTACCGCTCATGTTGTTTTTATACAAAGCTATCTGAACAAGGTTTCTACATGAGCTGAGATTGGAAGGAATGGTGCCCGTTAAGGCATTATCAAATAAATCCAGATACTCTAGGCCTGTGATATTGCCTACCTCTGGAGGGATGGAGCCTTCAAGTCGATTTACAGACAGATCTAAGGCTTCTAATTCAGTGCATTTGCCGAAGGAAGGAGGTATGTTTCCCGCTAGCTCATTAACATAAGCAACAAAAAGCTGCAAATTGATCAAATTACCAATATTCACAGGGATTGTACCTGTAAGATTGTTGAATGAAAAACTTGCAGCTGTTAAATTGGTGCAGTTGCAGATGCTGTCGGGAATGCTTCCCACCAAGAAATTGTAGCCGAGATCCAGAGATTGGAGTGGAAGTCCACCCAAAGTGTGAGGAATGGTACCCGTCAAAGAATTGTTAAAGAGCTCCAGATCAGTAAGTTGGGAGCATAGACCCAGCTGTGGAGGAATAGCGCCGTGGAGCAAGTTGGATCTTAGGTCTAGTGAAGCCAAATGAGATATATTTGCAAGAAACGGAGAGATGACGCCTTGGATTTGTGTCTCTGGTAAGGTGATCGAGACGACATTGTGAAGGGAATCGCAGGCTACACCAGACCAATTACAGTGATGAACAGAAACACCCCAATCAGCTAAAGCATTCAGGGGGTCTCTGGCGATTGATGCCTTGAATGCCATGAGACCTTGAAGATCAGCTGGGCTTCTATTTGCTGCAATAAGCATTGGAAATATTTCAAGAATGAGTGTAGAAAGAAGCAATAACGCCATGAAATGGGAGGCCGACGACGATGACATTCTGAATGAGCAGAACTGAAATACAGAATTGAAGTGGAGTGGAGAGAACATATATGGATGTAGAGGAAATAAATGCTTCAGAGGTCGTTCCCCGAATTGACAGTGGGTCTCTCATGTATGTATGGAATCATGGATATGGATAGTTTTGGGAAATCATTGACATTTGAGCAGCATTTTATTGCTTTCAACGCTGACCCATCAAAATCAAGTTGAGGGATTCCATGATAAAGGTGACTGACAAAAAAAACAAGAAACAACTTGTGTGAAGTTGTTGCAAAATTGAGTTGATATGGCGTGGCGAGTGGAAACGCTCACGAAGGTTTTGAAAAAGAAACGGAAAAGATGCAGTCAAGTCAAGGCCCACTCAACTGAGGATCAGATTTGTAAGGCACCAATGATAAAGTAGTGCAACTTTGACCATCAAGCCTACTGCACCTGCGCTAGGCGGGCCTTGAGAGACCAGACCATTTCAGACCAGTGGGCCTTCTTCTGTTTATTCTAAGATAACGTCTTCGTGTTTTTTTTTTTCAAACAATAAAAACTATGAACTATTAACTTGTTATTTCCCACTCTTATCATCTTGTCATTAAATTACTTAAAAAAATCTTTTATCGTCATTACATCGTCTCATAAAATCCAGCTTACCAATAAGCAATTACATACAAGGTATTAACTTAATACATAACTCAAAAAGCAAAATGCTACAATCTGATCTCTTAATCACGGTAATTAGAAAATGAGAATGCATGCTTGGGAGTAGATTAAAGTGTCTAAGAATTCCTCATTAGGAAGAAACCCATTCAAGGGATATGTGACACCTCGGTTTTGACCCCATGGTATTAAAATTGTACATTATGTAAATATTGTTATTAAATCATGGCGAGGAGCTCAAGGCCAAGACACTCTCATTGATTTGGTGTTTTGTGTATCGATGATCAAGATCGATGTCGATGGTTATAGTGCTAGTCAAGTACATTATATTTTGAGACATCATGTAAATATGCAATTTAATAAATTACCCACAACTAGCTATGCACTGCAATGAAAGAGATGGGGGCATGATTTCACAAGGAATAGGGAGGGGAGTTATTCAAACCCCTGAGCCATAGGGTGAGGCCAAATTTCAATGGGAGAAACCATAAACCCTCAGCCACCCTTTTTGTCCTCTGCACTCAATCATTCAATTCTTCCAAAAGTTGGTTGAGGCAGTTAATGCCTTAGGCAGGGAGAAGCATGGTAGTCGATGTCGTTCCTGGGAAAACCTGCAGTCTCTACAAACCTTATTCTTGCTTATGGGGCAAGTATCACCCAGGAAATGTGTGCCCAAGTCATTCATTCCTTATCCCTCTGTCGTTGGAAGGATTCATTAATGCATTGTTCAGTGTGGTGGATTGTTGTTCATTGTTTGTTTTTGAGTATCATCTCATGGACGCAGCGAGAGCTAACAGAGGCATTCGTTTCGCGTTCTGCAGTGTATCCCTTCATCTATCCTTGGCTAGTAACCGTGGTTGTTTGTGTTACAGTGTTTTTCTGTGTTACAGAGTGGAACCCTGTTTTGTTGTTTTACCTTGTGGTTTGTTGTTATGTGTACCCTGGTTTGGGTCTGAACTGTATGCAAGACTTAGGAGTGGAAGAGATGTAGAATTGTCTTGATAAACCTAGTGAAGAGAGGAACCTCACAAAAAGATAAGAGTGGAGGGTGAATCTTCTATGCACACCTTGAAGAGCACTATAAGGGAAGGTATGGCATGAGGGATTGTGTAGCAAAGAAGGGGATACTTCCTTGTCTTGGGTGTGTAGGTAGTGTGGATGCCAGGCTAGATAGATCTTGTGGAGGTGTCCCTAGCTCTGTAAATGAGCTCAATAGCTTAGCGATTCTTCCTTTCCACTACCTTAGCAGCTTGATAAACCCAAATGTAGATTGGCTTGGCTAGCAGCCTGATAAACCCAATTGTATATTGGCTTGGTTGCAGCCCAATAAACCCAATCATAGATTAGATTGGCCGAACAACCTGATAAACCCAACTGTTAGTTGGCTTGGCTCAGTCTTGATGTGCATATAGGCCATGTGTGAATCATTGCCTAAGTAGCCTGATAAACCCAATGGTGTGTTGGCTTGGCTGAACAACCTGATAAACCCAATTGTTAGTTGGCTTGGTTGGACCTTAATGTGAATATTGGCTATGTGTGAATCACTGCTTGAGCAGCCTAATAAACCCAACTGCAGGTTGGCTTGGTTGTGCTTGATGTGTTATGGCTATGTGTGAGCTTGTTGTTCCCTAGTTCCTTGTGGAAATCATGCCCATCTCAGGGGTGGCAGTTGTGTTGAGATATTGATGAACACAACTGGCCTATAGTTGGGTGGAACATTTCAACGACATAGCTAGTTGCAGCACAACTTCATCTTTAAGATAAGTATTCTCTAGTTTCTAATTCTGCAATGTATTTGTTTAAGAATTATTATGAATGTGTTGAATGCTTGTTAGAGATTCAAATAGAGATTACTTCAACTGTATTTTCCTGGATTTTACATATGCATATGCGTTTTATTTTCCACTCCATTTTGCTTAAGTTCATGGAGGCTAGAAGCTTGGTTATAGAGTCAAAATGCATCTAACTGAAGTGTTTCCGCACCCCAGAATCCGCCTGCGGAAGGCGGAAGGAGGGAGGTGGAAAGAGGAAAAATAAACAGAAAAAAGATTAAGGCAAAATGTTGGTTTTTTGCACCCCGGAATCCACCCGCGCAATGCTAAAGGTGGAAAGTGGAAAGTCAAAGGGCAAGTGTAACGTATTTTTGGATTTCCGCACCTTGGAGTCCACCCGCGGAATGCGGAAGGCAAAAATAGGAAATCCAAAGATAAAGGTAAGATATTTTAGGTTTTCTGTGATCCAGAGTCCACAGTGGAATGCAGAAAGCAGAAATATGAGAAATCACAGTGGCGAATTGCAAAGTTCCGCCTGCTGCAAGCCGCATTGAAGAATGCGGAAGGCGAAAGGTGAAAAAGCCAGGTTCAATGCGGAAATGAATTTTCTGGTTACAGAGTGGATCTGTTGACGGAGGAACGACTGTTACAGTGGTTTTTAAGCTTCAGAATGAATGATTTAGGATGTACGTGACCCATGACTGGATGTTTTTAATTTTTTTTTTTATATATGCATGGAATCAACAGATGGGTACGTGACATTATGGTATCAAAGCTATTTGTTTCAACATTGGGCCTAAATGGGCTAAGTTGAATATTTTGCAGAGATAAAACTGCAGTGAAATAGTCGATAAGTGATTTGTAAAATTCTGAGATTATCACGCAGCTAACAATGATGTTTTATTAACACATTTTGCATAATCATAATGCAATTTGGAAAAGTTGGTTTTGGCCCGGCCATGAGAATCAACAACATGAATGATGCACAGGATCCCTATGATCTCGAGGCAGATGGCATGGGGGAGAACATACAAGTTGGAAATGCTGAGTCAAAATCCAATCGAATAAGATATCAAGAGACTCCCTAAGATATTGCGACCACCATGAGAAGCCTAAGGGTGGAATTGTAAAGTTGTAGAGAAGACAATGAGAGGATGATTAAAGCTCAAGAAGAGCAAAATCAGTTGAATTCATCCATGCTACAAAGTTTGACAGACATCCAAAGGTGGATGAACTCTGGGCATCGAACAACAAATCCAGAAGGGAGTGGGAATAATGCAAGAAGAAATTCCCGCAAGAGGCCCAATACCTCGAGGAGAGTTTCTAGAGATAGAACACATGCTCCAGAAATGTCTTTGAATGAATCCTCCAACTCTGAAGAATTGATTGGGGGTTCAAGCTCTTCATCTCACAGGAATAAGAGGAAGAGGCGCTACCAGAACATCTAACATGGGGAATTCAAGAAGGAAAAGCCTCCTATGTTTAATGGTGAGGTAAATTCCGGACAAGAAGATGAAACTTGGCTTCTTGGGATGAGAAAGTATTTCCAAGTCCAAGACTACTCTGGAAATATGAAGGCAAGGGTATCTATCTTTAACTTAAATGGAAGAGCATCTATATGGTGGGAGCACCTCAAGAAAGTAAAGAAGGTCAATGAAAGAAATATTGCGTGGAAACAATTCAAGAAATAATTTAAGTAGAAGTACCTCTCAGATAGGTACTATGATGATAAGATAAAAGAGTTCCATGAGCTGAGATTGGGACAACTGACCATGGAAGAATATACAAACAAATTCTTGGAATTGTTGAGGTATGTCAGGTATATTCGAGATGATAAAGTGGAAATTTGGCGTTTTCTAAGTGGACTACCTCAATCTTATAAATATAGAAATGAATTTGACGGACCTCAAACTCTAGAAGAGGCAATAAGGAAGGCCAAGTATTTCTATGATCAAAACAAAAACAAACTTGATCTCCATAAGGCATGGAAGGACAAGAGGAATGTGAAGTTTGACCAAAGGAAGAAAGGTTTCAAACCCTCTTAGTTCCAAAATCAGCAAAGGAAGCCATCACAAGATGTGACTAAGCCATCCAGAAGGATGGGAGACAAACCAAGATATCCAAAGGATCCAGATAACCACTCCAATGTTGGGGATGTGGAGGAAACCATATGCGTAGGAACTGTCTGCATGAGAATGGGAAGGTAAGGAAAGTTCACAACATCCAAGGAGCTGAAACTGTGGGTCACGTGGCGAGGACCATCCCTAAAATCTATGCAGCACTAGAGGACCTCCAGGTAGATCATCAATCAACTGTGATTGAATTCGAAGGTAATATTGTTGAACAATCTATTTCTGTTTTGATTGACCCTGGATCTACTCACAATTATATCACTCCTAAAATTGTTGAGATTTGTGCTGTTAAGAAATTAAAGCATAGCAAATCATGGTTAGTTCAGCTAGCCACTGGAACCAAGAGAAAGGTTAGTGAAGTGGTAGAGAAATGTCCATTGGTCATGGATGGGCTATTCACTTATGCAAACATGAATGTTTTGCCACTTGGTTCCTATGGTATTCTCATTGGAATGGACTGGTTAGAAGCACACAGAGTTAAGCTTGACTGTTACAACAAGACATTTGAATGCATGGATGAAGAAAGGAAACCCAAGGGTTGTAAGAGGCATTCCAAAGGTGATTTCTGTTAGGCATATTTCAACAATGCAGCTGAAGAAGTTCTATAGGAAAGGTTGTATATTGTATGCAACCCATTTTTTCGAGGCAATGGAGAATGAAACTCCTAGGTTGGATGACTTTCATGTATTGCAAGAATTCAGGGATGTTTTTCTTGGTGAGATTCCAGGACTTCCTCCAAATAGAGACATTGATTTTACAATTGACCTTGTGCCTGGAGCAGCACCAGTGTCCAAGACACCCTACAGGATGAGCACACCAGAATTGCTCGAGCTAAAGATGCGGTTGCATGAATTGTTGGAAAAGAAATATACCAGGCCGAGTGTGTCCCCATGGGGAGCACTAGTTCTATTTGTGGATAAGCCATCCACCACCATATTAAATTCATGGTAAACATGAAAGAAAGAAATAACTAAAAAGTTTTTTTTAACTTCTCAGTCTGAACATTCCAGTGTTTCAAATTTATGACCTGTAGTCCTGTGGCTAGTATTTCTAGCTGACCAATTCAAAACCGCCTTAAAGTCTTCTAACATTGCAAACAACCAAAGCCTTTAAGGCTAGTAAATCAAAGTAAACCCCAAAAAGTTAATAATTCAACTTTAATGTTGGTTCCACCACCACAATCTATCCAAAATAAAAATTGATAACTGTGATTCAACTTTAAGTAACAACCACCACCACCAACATCTTTACAAGTAGCACCATCAAAATAACCAAAAAGCAACCCTACCACCAAAACTAAAAAAGAGAGGACCTTCAACTATTTACTTTTGAAACTAACGGATGCAACATTGGGATTGATATTCTAAAATATTAATACGTTCCTTGCCTTGGGTTAATAATTTGGTGCAATGTAAATGTATATCGAAACTACTTTTACTTGTTTACTCCAACAAATCATATATGCAAAAAAGTTAATATGTTATTCGATGGAAGTCATAAAACAAGGTTTTAAAGTTCATGTCTCACTAAGAACTTCGAATCAAATTGATCCAATACCCTTTTGGGGTTTAGGTGAATATTGGATCAAACAAAGATAAATTGATTAAGTTTAAATGATACGAGAAATGCAAATAGTTATAAGAAGACCAAAATATTAGGAAAATTCCTAAATAAGGAGGTATTCCTTAACACATCAAATAAAGATAAATATGAAGCAAATGTCTAGCCAAGGAAGCAATCTCTAACACAGCAAATGTCTAGCCAAGGAAGCAATCTCTAACACAACAAACGCATATAAATGAATTAGTGTATATTTTGATTTGATTTTTTATTTTTATTTTGAAAAAAAATGATTTCATTGTAATTTTTATTGGACAAGGTAGGATGATAAGACTAATAAGGTGCTTTCAAGAGGTGGTGAAAGGAATAGAATGAAATTGTGAAAATGTATAGTTGGTGTGTATCCTTCACATGGTTGGATCACTAAAAGAGGGAATGTTGGTAGTTGAGTGCTTTAGACCTTCATGTTTTGGGTTTGGGTCATTGTTGTTGAGCAATGCTAAGTGACAAGTGTTCTAGGAAAGAAAAATGTCGAGACACATGCAAATGGAAAATATCATCATGACTTATGTGGATAATATATAAGAGAATAAGATTCATCCATGAAAAGTTTGATGTGTAAATTGAAGTCGCCCATGTGTTTGACATTCCCAAACCTTTATTACTGCATTGATATAATGTGGAAAGTTTGCTTTTGATTTTTCAATTGGGGATAATCAGAAGAAGTTGTTGAAGTCCTTGGAAATGTTGAATCTCTACAAGAACAATTGGACTTCAACATTATATGGATGCATATAGAGTTGAGTTAGGTTTGTATAAAAAATTGCTATAACTGTTGCATAAAGGGTTAGAGTTTAGCTGTGTTAATTCACATTGGCTACAACAAAATGCAGGAATAGATTGATCATTCATGCAAGGAATCTCTCTTCGATAGATAACATAAAATGTTGTATTCAAAAGGGGATTCACACCATAGAGGCCATCTCAATGAAGTTGGATCTTACCTCATTTGCATCAATCCAAAGATTTGTCACGAACCATCTTAGTTAGCATCCTTAGTTACAATTCTTTGTACATTTAAAACTTTGTAATTCTATCTACCATGCATTATAGTTCGATCAACATTCATCACTATGATAGGCCACCTGATCCAATAGTCCCATCCTACAACAAGATACATTTTTGTTTTGTATGTTCCACGTCTCAAGTCGAAAAAGGCTCCCATAACTTTTATAGAATAGTGGCTCCCTTGTTGTTTACCATGAAATAAGATATAAATATTAGTAGTTAGTTTTATTTGCCCAGCAACCATAGCCAATGATAGAAGGAGAAAATAACCTTACAAATAAAGGGCCCTTGAACCCAATAAATCCTCTATTAGTTGGCATGTGCATCTAGAATGTGGTATGTCTTCAGAGAATTCAGTGGGTTAGTATTATCGATTATAAATTTTGCTTAATAGTAGCTATAGCCAATAAATTCAAATGAGCCTATCATCTCTTTTTCCTCCTCAATGGTGAATTGTGATAACCATGATTCAACTAAAATTCTTATTGAATTAGGTTACATCCTTGATGTCAATGGAACTAAAACCTTGCAATCCATTATATAAAATTATTATTATTATTTTCATATTTTGTGGTGATGGAGTGAGCAAAACCTAATAAATTTAACCAAGGACTTAATATATAAATATCCAAATTGAAATATTAGAATATCATAAAATCAACCCTCTTTTATATTGCATATCTCACAAACCTATCCTCTTTTGAAGTCAATATCTCCATGGGTAGCTTGTTGATCAAGCAAAGACTTTCCGAATGATACCATCCATAGCCCTATAAGTGCCATGCCTATGGAAGCTTTTTGTTTCCCTTGCATTTTTATTTTCCAACATTTAGTGGAGAGATGTATGACCCCATATTTGATTTTAGTGTTTTGTTTGAAAACATGGCATAATCAATTCATACATGGTACTTTGTCCTATATATTTTTAAAGTGGTATTGTGCGCAAGAAGCATATTGTGGGGGTACAATATAAGCTTATGTTGTAGAATTTCCAAATCGAGCCAAACAATGCCCTAGTGCAAGAAGCCACACATCATAGACAAAATAAAGGGTAGTGAATGGTTCCTCTATAATTACCAAGTAAGTGACACAATCTCCAAAATCTCTAAAACACTCTTATGTTAATATGCCAAAGTCATCCTTAGAAATAAATAAATCAGAATTAGATTTTTTGTTTTATATTTTAGAAGCATGGAAGAGGATTACAGTGATGAATCTTACATGATTTTTTTTCTATGGAATCCCCTAAACTTGTATTCCAAAGCTTGTAGCATGTCCCAGTGAAACAATGTAACAAAAGGCTCTATACCTACAAGGAAACTTAGATACATGTTAGCTATTACCAATACACATGCAATTTGGTTGCCTAATCATAAAAGTAGAAGAAGAAAGACATGCGTGTACCCTTGATTATTGAATAATGGAGAAATTGTAACCTAGGACAAGCAAATTATACCTTTAATTCCATAAGATAAATTCTAGTTTTGTTTTTCATGGATACTTCAAAAGGAATCAACATTGAAGTCCTTTTGTAGTTCATAGATTCAACAAATCTTTAGATACTTAAGCTTCCAAATTTAATGGTTACACTGGCCTGGTGATACATTTAAATTTAGCTAAGCCTAATGGGTGGGTATATTTGTCTCTATCTATTGATCTCTGTTGAGTTTGTAATTGAGTCCAATAGTTGAATGAGGTACATGGATGGAGTTGAACAAGGAAGTACATAGATGGTAGTGATAAGAAGGCGATGGGATGGAATCGATGAAGAATACAGTATATGCATGACAAGAATGTGGTAATGAGAAGATGTTCCAAATAATTAGTTCCCTCTACCATTTCCACCACCACCACCAAACTGCACCCTTAATCGATTGTAGTGATAAATGATTAATTGTTGGAACCTCCAAATTGATTAATGAATAATTTGTATTTAATTTGTTTTTTTCAAATAATTTTTTACTCAAACAAATAGCTAAAAATATTTACCCTCCACTAGGGTAAATTAAGTCCCATTAAGAAATTTTGACCAATACATATTTAAATAGATGTAAATTGGAAAACTAAGAAAAACATTTCAATTTTGGAGAAAATGAAGTTTGATAAATATTTTTAGAAAACCTTAAAAAACAACTACAAATTTAGTTAAGGTGATAGGAAGTTAAATTCAATCTCATTATTATACTCCCAACGTGTTAGGGGTTAATAAATGTATCAGTTGTGTTGGTAGAGGATCATTTGTTTTTATTCTTTGCGAGGTTGAGTTCCGTAATTTGGTTTCCTTTACATTACTCGAGAAATAATCCTTTGAAAAACAATGTGATCTTTTTCTTTTCTTAATTTTGCAATAGCATTAGAATCAATATTTCTCATTGTAGGTTCTTCTTCCATCTTCCATGAATTGAGGTGAAGTTGAATGCCAATCTAGATAATATTTGAGTAGAAGCATAAGGTTGACTCGACTCCTTAACCAACATTGTGACTTGCTTAGCACAATCATAAATGGTTGGTAAGACTAACTTCACTGAATCTATCAACCCTGATATAAACATTATGCAATTGATGATATATGAAATTGTTCATAAATAATGTGAAGAAATCTACACCCAATTTCATGCACTATTTCAAATAATTGGGTAGACTCAGGTTGTCCCTAAAAAATATACTCATATTGATCTAAGTCTATTTGGTCCATGTTGAGTAAACCCAAAACAACAATTATGGAACTCGACTTTGGAAAGGACATGATACAATTGTGTAGATAATTGGTGAGGTGCAATTAGATGGATAGATAAAAACCAATGAGTAGATCTTGTACTCCTAAAGCTCAATGTGCACCCAACCCTGTCATAATCACCTTAACTTTAAGGGGGAGTTAGTGTACTATAGTAGATATCTAATTTCAATGTTTTACTTTCCGCATGTCAACAAGTCACATTCAACCATTTCAATTCAATGACTTAAATTCAATTGTAATGTTTGATTGTTACTTTGTAGGTCTAGGAATAAAAAAACAAGACTTATCCATAGTTGTGTAGGTTTAAGGAACTCTGCCTTAGAAAATTATTACGGGAAAGGTGTCGATCGAAACTTGGGATTTGTGGAAGGGATGTAATAGGTGTAGTGAGAACTAGGGATACTACTGAGCTAATGGACCATAGAAAATGGGTGTGTTTCAATAGAATAAGGTCTTTGTGGGAGAGAAGTCTCCACGCCATTAAAATATACATGGAGGGATTTCCATTGATCGAAGAGTTGAGGATTGCCACCATTAATGCGATCATGGTAAGAAAATATGAAAATCACATGAAGTATTGCATAAATTTCTCTTGAAATAATCATGCACTTGCCATTAGGTATAAAAATCCACAACCAAAAGATTGTTTTGTCTCAAAATGATGACCAGCTTAAAGAGAGGATTTGTTAGGGATTTATGTTGGTTAACCAGGAGGGAGAAATTTGTGGCTAAGATGTCACATGTTTCAAGTAACACCGATCCAAAGAAAAAACATAATTTATTAGATAGGGTTGAGAGTCCTTAGTGGAAGGAGAAATTTTGGGGAAGTGCCATGAATTGAGATTCAAGTTCATCTTAGTCAAATTTCTAGTACCAAGATCAAGAGAAACATTGTTAAAGGATTGTTATAGCGGGATACCACTAAAATGAAGCAAGAGAATTTAGCTAGTGGGTAGGATGATCAACCAAGATGGCACATAGAATTAGATAGTAATTGAGTTTCTAGTATTTTGTGGATATTTTTTTAGTAGAGAGAGGCACTGCAGGTGACAATACATGTGGAATAAGTCCAATTCATGAAATATGAAAGTCATAGCTTCACATTAACCCTAGGGTGGGCATTCAAAAATTACTTGGTGGTGAGGAAGCATGTCTAGTTAAAGAATCATAGTAGTCATGATCCTTGTGGTATCCATCATGTTTATTTCTTCAACTAGGTGTAGGAAAAGACATATAGAGAAAGATAAGTTTCCATGGGAACATTAGCGTTTCTAGTTTTGCAAACAATTCTTCTTGAGGTAGCTATAAATTTAGAATTAAGAAAGTCAAGTTTATTTTCTTGAAATGGATCCTAAAAATAAGTCTCATAGATGGAAAGGATATATAAAGCATGTTTTATGGATTTGTTTTTGTCCCTCGGGATACTCAACAAATTCTAGGAGGATACATAATTCCACCATAATATGGCTTTTTTACCTCATGAAATCCATTACGTATCTAGACATAGGAAGGGAAATCCCTTATGCATGATTAAAGTGGGAGCATATAGATTGGTAAGGTGGGAGCATATAGCGAGTCATGGAGGATTAGAGCCATGGAAGAAGTTGGATGATGTAGGCGCATATGTCACCACCATTGGATTTGGACCATTGATTCAAAGATTGAGAAAATGCAGATGGATTGTTGGATGGGTAGGCATTGACCAAATTTATGCCAACATTCCATATCCCCCATCCATTTTGGAGGCCATGATTGAATGAACCATGTTAATTGTAGATACCCTTAAGGTGTTTTCATTATAGAGTTTTTTTGCATGTTTTTTACCATGCTTGGCTAGTGGTAATTTTTTCCAATGCTCGAAATTAGTAAATGTAAGTCTTAATTAAATGAAGATTAAATTATGATGTACATAGGTTGGTAAAATATGGTACATGACATCCTTTCTTTAGATCCCATGTTAATATATTTATTAGGCGTTATAAATGTTAAGAATTGGTCTTGTTGAATTAAGAAAACCATTCATAGTTTTGGAGGGAGGAATGAAAGAGACAGACTCATTGTTACAAAGTCATGCATGAAGAAGGATCTAAACTCATTTTATGAGAGGGTTGTGAATGAAGGAGAAGAGAAGAGGAATGGAGGAGAGCCCCATGCAAAGATAGAAGAGAGGAGAGGAGAAGAAACCCTAAGAAGAAAATAAGATATAACGAGGAAGACCAGGAAAGAAAATGTTGAGAGCCAAAGAAAAAAGAAGAAAATTCAAGAGATGAAAGATATCATTGAAGAAGAAATAATAGTAGCTATATGTAAAGTTTTGAGTTTTCAAAATATATTGAGGAAAAAAAATGTAAATACTTAGATAACATCATTCTAGGGTTTCATGCATGTGTTTGATTGTGTTTACCAATCGTTGTTTGCTTTGATGCCCGAAATTAATAGATCTAAGTATTAATAAAATGGATAGTAAAATACGATGTATGTAGGTTGGTGGAATGTGGTGAATGGCATCCTTTCCTTGGATCTCATGCTAATATTATTTATTGGCCATTAAAAATGTTAAAGGAGCAACTAAGTTGACTTAAGAAAACCATTAATATTTTTGGAGGGGGGAATGAAGGAGCTAGACTCATTTTAAGAGAGAGTTATGAGTGAAGAAGGAGACACTCATTTGAGAAGAGAAGAGGACCCCATGCAAATATAGAAGAGAGGAGAGGAGAAGAAACCTCTAGAAGGAAATAAGATATAATAGGGAAGAGTAGGAACAAAGAAGGTTGAGATCCATAGAAAGAAGGATACAATTGTTGGGTATGTGTTATATTCTTTGTATGTAGGTTTTGTCACCTTGCAATCTAATCCCAGCTAAGGGATTAGGGCCTAAATCTATTCCAGTTTAACATAGTTAGGTTTTAGATGCCGTGAAATACCTAAATATTGTTTTGTGAATGGTTAAGAAGAACATAATTAGAAAGATAGAGGTGTGGCTCTAATTGTTGTTGGTTTTTCCCAGTTAAGGGTTTGTGGGCTAAATCTTTGTGTACTTGCGTGTGTGCCATTTTTTTATTATCTTTGTTTTGCTTAAGAATATGTATGCATTGTTTCAATTCATAGGTTTAAAACTTACAAAAATTTATGAGAAGAAGGATAAGGTTGAAAAAGATTTTTTTTTTCACAAGAAAAAAAAACCAGTACTTATGTTATTCATAAGCGAGTAAAAAAGTACAAAATGAGATCACTGAGATCATATGATCAAAATCCTTCCAGAGCAAAAGACGTAATGAACAAATGATCAACGACGAAGTACACAAGACAAATAATATGCTTCAAATAACATAACCAGACAAAGAGTCAGGAAGATAGTAACAAATAGACCATAAAAGCAACCATATTGTCATATCACACACAATTATATACCTAATTGGCCAAAATATCCAAAAAAACCAAAGAGTTTTCAATATATTCATCCACCAAAAGGTAGCCTTAAACACCACCCAGATCCTCCTTGGACAAATAATCTGCATCTCTATTATGTTCTCTAAAAATATCATGAAAGGATTTAATGAGGTCTTCGATTCTGTTGCACCAATGAGTTAAAGAAACCACTCAAAGAGAGCATAGCCGATGAAGAAGAAATTACAACAACTATATGAAAAGTTTTGGGTTTTTAACGCAGAGCCTCCTTGGACAAATAATCTGCATCTCTATTATGTTCTCTAAAAATATCATGAAAGGATTTGATGAGGTCTTCGATTCTGTTGCACCAATGAGTTAAAGAAACCACCCGAAGAGAGCATAGCCGATGAAGAAGAAATTACAACAACTATATGAAAAGTTTTAGGTTTATATGAAAAGTTTTGGGTTTTTAAAATATATTGAAGAAAATAAATGTAAATTCCTAACTAAGATTAAGGCCAACAAGCTTATAATTAATGAGTTTTATTTTTATTTTTAAATATAGGAATCTCTAGTTGTAATAAGAGAATGAAAAGACCCTTTGAAACCTACATGTAAATATTACAATATTAAAAGTTGAATAGAAAGCCTATTAAACCCAAAATTTGAATGGAAGATTCTTGAATTGAATAGAGGTCTCTAGAAGTAAAAAAAAAAATAAGAAACAACTTGTGTGAAGTGCTTAAAAATCCTTGACTGGCCTAATCAAAATCATTCAAAAACAGCGTAATGATTACATGTTAAAGTCAAGGCACTAAAGTAAGGATCACAACTCTTAGCAACTTTCTTTTAGTCATTCATTAGTATATGATGCTTTATGAGTGAACACGTCAGATACCACGACTTCCAAATCTATGGGCGCCACGACGAGTCAACGTCCACCCATGACAAATGCATCATGCATGTATTAATTGATTTATTTCCAAGTATATTTTCTAAGATTTTTTAATTTTATTAATTAATTTTTTAAGAATATTTTATTAATTAATTTTTTAAAAATACGATTTTTTAATTTAATTAATTAATTTTTTTAAGAATATTTTATTTATTTATGATTGTTTAAATTTAAATTAAAAAAATGGAATCTAACCTATTTCGTATTAATTATCATCATATTTTATGATAAAACCAAATATTTTCATGATCAAGTATATATAATTAGAGCTCATACGCCCTTAAAAAAATGTTTAACTTGTAAATAAGCTAATCTCAAATCCTCATCAAATTTTTTTATGACAAAGCTATATTTTACAATCCTTCATAGCAAAAAAAAAAAACCCAAAGGAGAACCTGTACATGATTCACTTGTTCCCATCATCACAACAAATTAATAGATAAAAAAAAAACAACACAAAAAGGATTGATTTTTTCTTTGTAATGCATTATGACTACAACAATACAATCATAGACAACATGACTATCTTGATGAAAACCAAAAGACAATTATCATGTTCCAAGCTTAACTAATCTCCTACTAATTCTATGACAAAATTAGTACATCATGAACAAAAATTCTTAATAGACATCATTTCAGCAAATATAGGTCATTAAAATTCATATACCCTTAAACAAGAATTAACTTGTAGATCAAGCTAAACTCTTGCACAATTGTTGTTAGGGAAAATCTACCTTATGGATGGGTGTTAGAGGCCACCAACTTACTAAGTGTTTAACTTGCAGACAACTAGGGTTTTACAAGAATAGACCAGAGAATGATAGAAAGAGAGTGTGTACCTTGTTCCTGTAGGTTGATCCTAGCTTTCTTCCTATTCTCCAATGCTCTTTTGCTCCAATCTTTGGTACCTACAACAAAGACTAACCTTTCCTCAAAGTATTTTCTACTGTTCTAATGAATGAGATATGAACATATAATGATTGCATTCAAATCAAATTACAACCTAGATCCATATTCAAAACATTAGAAGTATACATTTAGACATTGATGGAAGGAAAACATTCTTTATTAACAAAGATCTAGCAACAATACAATAGCTTCCTGTCTAAACAAGCTCCTCTGCAAACCAAGACCTAAGTCCTCTTGCTCCTCCTCTCAATGGAATCCTCCAGCATAACTTTGCTTCCCAAAGTTGGTCCCCTTTCCTCATATCCTTCCCTTCTTTTTATAGTTTCTTGTGGGGAAGGAATCCGAGGCTTAGGATGGTTGGGGAAGTTGGGGAAGTTACCAAATCAAGCCCAAATGCCCCTAGTTAATCATCTTTTTATTTTTTAACTATTCTTGATGGAATTCACAGGTTTGTATGGATCAACTTGCGAGTGAAACATTTAAGATAATACATAGGTTGCACATGGGAAACTCATGAATGACATGCGAGATGCTAGAAGGAAACTTGCGGTTACAAGTTGAGTCTTAGTGCAAAAAGGTATGATGCTGGAGTGATAAGGGTGTATCAAGGATCCAATCCATATATAGGGTTAGGGATACTTCAATCCACGGTGTCCTTTTGTGCAACGACAGATTTAATGTCATTACTCGGATGAAGAAGTGCAATTTCATGGTATAACAGATGTCCCCTAATGTATGAGCTTAGAGGGTAAGGGTGTCTGAAGTACATTATAATCTTTGCTCAGAGCACTCAGAATCAAGGCGGTAGAGAAGTACTTGAAACAGACAACATAAGGTCATTTATACAAAACCATCAATGAGGATGCCATGTTCAATAACAAGGAACACTAGCTCCTTTACAAGATACATCATATGATACAAGCTACAGGTCCATGCATAATTTACAAAGGTGGATCATAGCCACATGAGTACAATGATTGATCTCCAATTGCTGGAAAAAGTGTTACCAGGCATGGCACAATCTCGCACAACTTAGGTTATAGAGGTTGTAAACCTGAGGTCTTCATCCAAATCCATAGAACCCAGTACCCTACCGTGTGAATATATTGATTGAAGTCGAACATGGAAGGAGACCATCAGAATATCAGTTAAAAGGATATATTGAAAACTAGTGTAGAGGAGTCTACCAAGATGTGAAGTGGATCCTGAGGTACTGACTCAAAATTCTAGATCTTCATTTGTACAGGTGCAAATCAGAAGCCAGATGCGAAGAGGAAGGCAATAAATCCTTCAACGGGTCACTGACATAACTGGTAGACTGGATAAGGCAGGGTAGACATAGAACAATCTTAGAGATGGAAATGATAGGGATCAGGGTGAATAGATAGAAGATAAGGATCCTTGAATGATGAACATGACACAGAGATGACCCAAGGCAGCTTTGAACTTCAAGAGGAACAACTAAACCTATCTGCAATGCAGGAGACATTGCCAAATTGCCCATGTACTTAGGACAAGTGATCAATGGAGGAACGGTAATCATAATGTTTAGTTGAACCGAAAAGTAGAAAAACTGAGACATGAGTGGCGAAAGCCTCAAACTAGTGGCATGGTCAAGGGACTTGCTTCCAGACAACTTGCCATACAATGAGTGTGTTTCCTTCCTTTCTTCCTTGTTAAGTTTTAACGAGTCCAAGAAAGTAAACTTGAGTCTTTCTTCACTTTAGAGCAAGCTTGAAGAAAAGAGAGAATATTTCTTGATATAGCACTGATTCATGGATTTTACAGTCCCGAATTAGTGAATGCTTGTTGGTGTTTTGATGGTTTTGAGAGTCTAAAAACTCCAAAGAAGACTCTAGGGGGGTGCTTTTTCGTAAAGTTAGTCTCATGAGTTTGGAAAAGTATAAAACAATCCAAAGGAGAACTCTCTTAGCTTCCTAAGAACTAAGGTATACCTTTTTTGTACTTAGTTAGCAAGGTCCGAAAAAGGGGTAAACTATCACCAAACCGACGCTCCTTCAAAAGAAAGCATATAGCCTTTGTTTAAAGAGTGTGAAGGAAGGAAAGAAAACTTAGAATGTTCCATTTATTTATGAGAATGGGACAAACAACAGTAAACTCTATATTTTGTGCTGGAGTTTAATGAGCATGACAAAGACATAAAGAATGCTCACAATATTTTTCATATTTTCATCCAGAGCAAGAAAAATTAAAAGTGAGCTCAAACAGGTTCATTTCATAAAGTTAGTCCTCTAGGACTGAAAAAGTGATAAACATATACCTGAAGATACTCTTCTAGCCACAGTGAACTAGAGTATTCCTTTTTCGTAAATAATCAATAGGGGCCGGAAAAGGATTAAACTTATACCACTATGGATGATATTTCATTTCCTTTATCAACTCTGAAAGAACAAGTAACTCAACTATCTAGTCAATTTTAAGGAATTAGATCAGGGCTTGAAAATAACTCCATATGATATGAGCCTTATAACGAAGGGTAGTATGCAAGAGAGAGAGTATGAGGCTCAATTTTGCGTAAAAAAAACTATGGAGATACCCTGTCACCTAGAAACATGCATAATGGGAACCAATATCGGGAAAAAGTGTTCTAGCTAGGGTTTCCCATGTTCGAGAGGCTCTAATCCATGAAAGAACAACGATATTTGAAGAATAAGGGAAGGTAATAGATCACAATATGTGAATAAAAAGGAGATCCTAAGGCTCACAAAGGGATCACGTATCAATGGAGAATACAGGGAAAACCAAATCCTATGTTATATGCTAGGATAATATGCTCGAAGTTCATTCATCAGTTGCAACACTAGGTAAAAAACAACCAATACTAGACAAAATAATGAAAAAATGACCAAACTATATCAAAGTGGGTAAAAATATTAAACTTTTACTATAAATAGTTCATTTGGTTTGTTAAAAACAACTCATTTGGTTTTTTCATTTTGATAGTGCAAAATCTCCCTCAACTTCAAATGCTTCGTATGGGCCAACTGGTGGACGAAATCACAAACTGCAAGTTGCAGGTAGACCATCTCATCCTTAACTTGCATTTCAATCCATTAATTTTGATTTTTAAGCACCATTTGGGACTTTTGGCGAAGTCGCAAGGGAACCACACAAGAACCGCAGGTAGCCCATTGCAAACTCGCAAATTCGAGAAGTATTCGGAGGTATGCAACATGCAACCTGTGAATGGTACGTGTTGTTATAACTAGGCAATCATGTTTTCTGCGGGTAGGGTGTTTTACCTCTCTAATGGCCAAAAAATGATGTTTTGCAGGAATAATGGTGTTGGAATGGAGGGAAAGAGAGCATGAGGATATGGAAAGTGAACGACTAAGAGATCCATTGACCCTTAATTCCCTTAGAAAATGCGGTTTATTGAATTTTTTTCGTACCGCAAACAGGTGTTCTCAAGTTCGGTTGTCGGAGTCTTTGGTAGAACTATGGGATCTTGAGCGGGATGTGTTTGCTCTATAGGGTGAAACACTTGAAATAACTGTCGAAGACATATATTTCATCACCACTTTATCTCATAAAGGGGCATCGGTGAGTTTGATGGGCATTGGATGTGGGGGTGACCCACTCAGTGTACAAGATTATGTGAACACCTATTTCCTTCTAGGTACACGAAAGTTAGGTACACAAATACTGATTTCCCAGATAACAAGATTTCCACAAAAGTTATTGTGATTACTATTACCCGAGTGGCGAGTATATATGTATTACACTTAGCCACGCGGAACCGCATGCATGTAGGAGTGGAGTGTCTACATAGTGTGGTTTTTGACATGTGCACTGGGCTAGTCATAAACATGAAGAAGCAATTGCCTGATTGAAAATTGGGGAAGAAGAACAAATTTGGTTATTCTAGTATCCTAGCAGCTTTCTTCTTTGAGCAGGTTCCCACCTTGAGCCCTAAGGTGATACTTCCACCAACTCCTCCACATGAGCCTAGACTCACATAGTGGGGTGATGTGTTTCTTCGTCAGGGTGGTGGTGAAATATGAGGCGGGTTTGATGATGACTTCTATGCATGGTGGGGTAGTAAAGTTCATGCCTTCGAGAAGTTCCCCTATGTGGGTCTAGATTTTCGTGGCAATCCAAAGCTGATTCTTCCTCCAGGGCATGCATGGGGAGAGATGGGTGAGTTTTAATTTTCTTTTTTTTAAAATTTTTATGAATTTTTTTCTTATAAATGTATATATACATATGTATGTTAAACAAGTCTAAGTCATACTATATGATGCAGATATTGGGCCCGTTTGTCTAAATGGACACCCTAGGACGTACAGGTGACCGAAAGATGTAGATGATGGTGAGACCATGCTTCGAGTGGTGGAGGGAAAGTTGTATAGGCTTAACCTTGATGTTCCTAAACTGAGGATGGATAGGATCCCCATGGCTATGCATGAGCATGTAGTGGGGGTGCCTCCTTCCTGGCTACGTCTCTTATGGAGGGTATCTAGGGTTGTGTTATGTTATCGAGAGGTTGTAATGGAGGCGAATGCTACTGCAGTTGCAATGTCTCTGTAGTTTCTAGCATGATGAGGGATTTTGATCATGTTTTTTATTTTGATGTACTTATTACTGGATCTTCGGACCAAGACTCAATGTATATGGACATATTTTTTGTTATTATATAAAACAACTTATTTACATTTGTTTCTATGTATTAATTTATGTGTTTTTACAATGTATGCAAAACATGTCAATCTAATATGTAATTAGCATAATGCATCAATAATTGTAATATGTTCAAAATGTCTTTCAAGTAACCTAATTCGTAAAAACTGACGTAATAGAGGATGTCTGACCTGATAAACTCTATTAAGCTGAGATACCACTAACTGGGAGTCAAGTATGACCTCTAGACATGTAATACCATGCACAATAACATCCCTCAATAACTCAATAACAACACTGTATTCAACCATATTGTTAGTTGCAGGACCTAAGCAAGCGCCTATCGAAGCAACTAGTTGTCTCGTGGGTGTGTATGACCGAAGTAGCTGAATCCAGGTTGCCAATGTGATGGATTGCACCATCAATGAACCTTATGAACCATTCCATAGACATATGAAACAAAACCAGATCTACATAAGAAACAATAATCTAGTGATGACTATTTACAAAGTTATACAACTATAGTACAAGAAAAACCATAAGCACTAGGAATAGTACTTTTTCAGGTAGAGCCCATTTCAGGTGTCAAAACCCCAAATTTTCATAAAAATTTAAAATTTTGAAAATACATAAAATGCTGAGAATGCGGTCTACTAACAGCTAACAATTATCTATAGAAGATTCAGTTACCAGATTAGTTAGTACATAATCTTAATTAAGTAACTTAGCATTACTTTTTAATACAAGGTTAGGATTAATTTGTGCAATAATTTCTTTTTCGGTTTGCTGATAAATTTTAATCTGCGACAAGTAGGTGGAACTATCTTTGGATTCTGGGGCTTACTTAGCGTTAAGCTAACACATAAAGCTTACTTGTTCTTATAGGTTTTACAGGTATGAATGATCGAGTAACGCCTTTTAATTCCATAAAGCATCCAACTATATTTCTATTTGCAAAATAAAAAGCTTGGTAAATAAGCTGTTACATA
>LPNX010053416.1:41187-67860 GCA_001517045.1 Pseudotsuga menziesii
AGATTATTTTTGTCAACGATATACATGTAGAAGAGTTTCTTTCTTAAATGTAAAAAGCAACAGTAATTACTTTCCCTGGTTCACAACTTGTGATCTTTGTCGTAAGTTATTTTCACCTAGAGTGCATACCTGTAATGCTATAATGATTGTTCTAACAGTAATATACATGACCAGCTTATAACAATAGTATAACCAACTGCTTGTTATTCATCTTTTGTAATGAATATTGCTGCCTATGAGGTTCTAAACATTACAGTGAAAATATAAAGTCCTAAGGACTTAGAGTCTAGTGGGATTGTTCCACTCCAGTTTCTTATTTTATTATTATAATACTTCTCTTGAATTAAGCTTCTGACCATAATAGTTAACTTAGGTCAAGTCTTTAAGAGCGATTGATTTATTACCTCATGCAAGCACTAGATAGTTATAAAAATTATGTTATTAATAAAAAACATGGTGTAACTAATAGTACTTGTCATGGTTGAGTAAATAACCAAATGCCATTAAACTTTGTTGAACTGAGCTATGTAAAAGAATTCATAGCCAACCTCCTAGTATTTGCCATCCACTGAAAACTATAAATTTTCTATGATACTCACCAAAACAATCTTGTTTATAATGCATCCATGTTTACCAGTAATTCTGGTTATAAACCAATAATATTTCTAAAGTTCATGATCATATTTAAAACTATTTTCTATAAAATTATCAAGTCATAACTTAAACGTTGGTTGCAACAAGATTAGCTATGCAGAGTCTATTAGGAATACTTTATTAACATCATAGTTTGGCTAGATGATGAAATAGCCTTTTAATTAGTATCTTCCAAGTATCATAAGATTTACTTTATAAACTTAGTTTTGATAGCTCAAAGCTTATCAACATTTGTAACTATACTATTGATATTATGAATAAATGGATAAACAATTAGTGATAAACCAAAGCTTCTATGCATAAAAATACCTTGAGTATGAATATGGATTAAGAGGTTGCATTGATTTCATGATCAACAAAAGCTTAATATGAAATAAACGTTTAATTATAAAGTTCATAATATAACTTGCAATGGAAAATGGATGTGGCGTTAGACTACTCCATCGATGGGATTATGTGTAAGGTTGTGTATATAAAAGACTTTGAAATCGCCCTTGTCCTAACTATACGATGACTATGTTATAAGTTTGGCAATGATTCGAGGGTTTATAGTTTATGCCATGCAACCGTAGGTTGGCATCCATGATCACGTAGAACCTTTGAATGATTACAATACTATATGATTGTGCATGAAAATATGTTTTGAATAATTGGGAATCATTTGGCATGCAGGGACTATAGAATCGACCCACTGCATGGTTGAATAATTTGTGAGACCACGTGGTTCCTTCTCGGCCAAGTGTTGGGAGTATAAGGGTTGGTGTAACCCTAGACTTTGTCATTCTCTTCTGTTGATTTCGGGCCTTCGGGCTGCTCTGCAACTACTCCATGGCCGCCATGCTTACCCTACTATGAATGATAATGAGCTTTGCATCCTGGTTAGTGACATGTGTATAAATAATTCCTTTAATTATTTTGTAGGTTTTAGTTCAATAATAATGTGAAATTGATTGTTTGTTACAGGGATATAGTTGTTATACTTTCATGGTTATATTTCTCTGTCCTGATAGGACTGTAATAACATTTTATAGTTTTATATTCAGAATACTAAATAAATCCAAATCCTTGGATTATTTCTTATCTGATTATTAATTACAATGTTATTACTACGATTTACAATATTAATACTATAAATTATAATGTTGATACTATAAGGGTTTCGACCCTGTATTTTCTTTTATAATTAATTTTTATTTAGTTTATTTAAATGAATTTTTTCATATATAAATAATATTTAATAACTATTATTTACCATTGCATGCAGTCTATTTTATAAGTAAATAGATAGGATTTGTTATTATTTCCTTGTTACACTATTATAATTGTTGTAGTTAATTTATTTATAAAAAGAACTATACTAGAATTACCCTACTTGAAATATGAACATTTGTAGAAATAGTTAAGCAGTATGAACAATAAAATAACTCTGTAAAATGATTTGGTTATTTCTTCACAGAAATAAATGAGTGTTTATCTGAGTTAAATCTTTTACCTATGTGACAGGTTAGTAGTTTCATTTTACAGAAATACAGTTCTGAATAAGATAAATAACCTATTTACAGTAGTCAACTTGTTAAAAGAAATAAACATGCTGTTTGTAAAGTATTATGTATACTTCTTTGCTAGCATTCTTAATACAATAGTTTGGTTTTTAAACAATAAATTAATTAGACAGATTAATATCCTTTCTTGAAAACATCTATATACAAAAATAAATTACTCCATTGTTATGAAATATCAAATAACTCTAATCAATCCAGATTTCTATCATATCTTCATCTATTTTAAACACACTACCTGTGCTAGAGTATGGTCTGGTTCATTCCAGACAGGGAAAAACACAGGTAGGATTATCTCATCCAAATACAGATTCAACATTCAACAACTAAAAGATTATAAATTCTAACAGTTCACTACATAACATGTAAATCATTCATTATTCATTCATTCTCAGAAATAAACTTTTAACACAACAAATAAAAGACTGTAGAACCTGTTTAAAGCTGGATGACAACAGCGTTGGGAGGCCGTTCGTCCCTACCAAATCCTGGAGAGTGCTCAAACATTGTCTTCTCAGGACCCCTGAGCTTGTTCCTGGTCTCCTTGGCTGAGAACCGGTGGAGCATGCAACAAGATACTAGTCTAATGACTCAGTATTAAATATGCACTCAACAGTAAGATCCTTCAGCTAAAAAGCTGTACTAGATCACTTCTGCAGTTTTACCCCTCAAACACCTTCCACAAATTCCCTTCCCAATGCAATCCTCTGAAGTACATTCACCTGAATGATTCTCTTCCTGGAATGAGAAGCCTTAGCTCCCTTCAATGGGCATTTTTTATTAAGATTGCCTAGGTCTTTTTTGGGTTAGTTGTCATTAATTGAGCCACCTGCTCTGATCCCACTTTCTTGGGGGATCATGACCCCAAATGTAGGGAGATTTCCACCTGCAACATTCGAAGTGTTTGAGGATGCTGCCACTTGTCTATTTGCTCTCCACTCAGTCTCCTCCACCAACTTGACCAGTAAACACTCTTTTAACAACTCTCCCAAGCTGTTGTCTCCACTTTTTATTTATTTATAATTAAAATATTCATAATTACATTCAACATCCTTGACTCTGTTGAGTCATCAATTACAACTTAGCATAAAATTTAACATATTGTCTTGAAATAAAATCAAATATGATAATATTATTTTTGCAAAATTGGGGCATCTGACATCAGGGCTCAGACATCTTGTTACCGTCGTAATAAATTAGTTCATAAGCACCATTCTTTAAGACCTTAGACACAACGTATGGGCCTAACCACATTGATTTGAAATTCCATGCCCCCAGGGGTTCCTTATCCTGGTCATAAACCAAGAAATGTTCTCCTTCAGAAAAAACCCTAGGTTTGATAGCTTTGTCATACTAGTTTTTGACCCGTGCTTTGTTTGATTTGTTTGTTGTTAATGCATCTCTTCATTGTTCATGTAGGTGTTCTAGATGCAGTAGATGTTCTTCTATGTCTGAAGTATCAAGTAGCACATGTATTGCAATCTTTAGAGACAATAACTCAGATTCAAAGGGGGAGACTACTTCCACTCCATGGACAAGTTGGAAGGGGGATAATCCCGTAACAACCTTAAATATTGTTCTATATTCCTAAAGTGCATGATATAACATAATATGCCAATTTGACCTACTTGCATTAATAGACTGCTTTAGAATGGGTTTTTATTTTTTGTTAGCAGCTTCTACCTGTCCATTTGCATGCAGGTAAAAAGAAGACGAGTGGTCTTGTTTAAAACCTAGCAGTGTAGTCAACTCAAACATCATTTTGTTTTGAAAGTGACTGTCATGGTCTATGACAATATGCTTTGGTATACTGAACCTAGAAATAATTTGATTAAAAAAGAAATACACCGTTGTCTAACCATCAACTTTAAAGGTAGGAATTGCCTCTGCCCACTTAGTTAAGTAGTCTACAGTGGCAATGATGTATTTATGCCCTCCAATAGATACTGGGTTGCAGGTCATGAAATATACCCCCCACTTGGTGAAGGGTCCTACCGCGATGATGGGATGTAAAGGAGCAGGGTGTGACCGCATCGTTATGGTGTAAATCCGACAGAAATGATAACATTTCATAACTTCCACACAATCTTTAAAGATGGTGGGCCAAAAATAGCCAGCATGTAAATTTTTTTGGGCCATTTCTTACCCAGATAAATGACCCCCACATGCTCCGCTGTGAGAATCATTTAGGACAAACTCTGCCTCCTCATGAGTGATACAATGACATAGAATAGAATCTACCCCTCTTCTATAGAAACTATCTGCAATAATGAGGAAGTTTTTAACATTTAACCACAACTTTCGTCGCTCCTCTTGTGCAAAGATAGCTTGACATTTCAAAGTCTAGAGATATATCAAAACATCTTCGTACCAAGGATCATCAGTTGAAATTAGGAAGATGTGTTCATAAGGAAATAATTCGTCTTCCGTCATTATAATTTCATCACTAGGGAACTCAGAGATAAGTTTAGTGAATAGTAAATATTTATTCGATTTAGCAAACTGGAAATCCAAATCAAAATCATGGAGTATGACAATCCATTTGTTATATTTTCCCCTGATAATCCATTGGGATAGGACATATTAAAATTGATTTACGCCCGCTATCATGGTATTTGTCTTGAGTAATATGTAGTGATGCAACCTCTGAACGACATATACTGCTGCCAGTGCTAACATTTTCACGTGCAAATACCGTAGTTCAGGTCCATCCAAAGACTGAATTAGATAATAGATGACGTGCTCCTGGAGTTTGTTGTCTTCCTAAACCAGCACTACCCCAACCGTAGAGTATGATGCAACCAGATAAATATAAAATCCTTTGTGTAATCTGGTGGACGCAATAATTGGGATGATAATAATGCTTTCTTTAATGCCTCGAAAGAATCTTGAGCGGAATCATCCCATATAAACGGGGTGTCCTTCTTAAGCAAGTGCATGAAACCCTTCGTTATCTTGGCATAATTCACTATAAATCGTCTAAGAAAGTTAGACTTACCCTGTAGACTTTGAAGTTGTCGGATATTTCGAGGAGGAGGCAGATTAATAATCGCATCAACTTTTAACGGATCGGCCCTAATACCTTTATTGGAGACTATGAAACCTAATAATCGCCCTGAATTGACACAAAATACACACGTATAGGAATTTAAGCGAATCTTATAGTGACAACATATTTCAAACACAAGACACAGATATTCCAAATGGTATTTTCTTTTCCTAGAATGAGTTAGAAGGTCATCCAGGTAAGGTTTGACAATATGCTTTATATCATGAAAAGAAAAATTCATAGCCCTTTGGACAGTGGCCCCATCATTCTTCAA
This sequence comes from Pseudotsuga menziesii, assembly GCA_001517045.1. NCBI lineage: Eukaryota > Viridiplantae > Streptophyta > Pinopsida > Pinales > Pinaceae > Pseudotsuga > Pseudotsuga menziesii. Next base: position 46,724 of record LPNX010053416.1, read on the forward strand.
GCAAACGACATATTATTATACGAAAAAGTACCCCAGGGGCAGGTGAAGGCAGTCTTATGTTGGTCCTTGGGTTTAATTTAAATTTGATTATATCTCAAGAAACCATTCATAAAAGAGAAGAACTCGCTACTAGCACACGTGTCAATGATTTGATCTACGAAAGGTGTGGGTAGTTATCTTTAGGACATGCCTTATTTAAGTCCCTGAAATCTATGCAGACGTGTATAGTTCCTTGCTTCTTGTTTACCGAGAATGGGTTGGATACCCGTTCTGTTAAAGAGATAGGGTATATAAAACCAACTTTTAATAATTTTTCCACTTCAGCCTTGACGACTGCCGCTTTCCATGGATTCACTTGGCGTAGCTTCTATCGAACATGTTTGATATTAGGGTACATTTGTATTTCATGCTCTACTAGATATGGGTCGATGCACGACATCTCGTTGTAAGACTAGGAAAAGACACATCAAAATTCCTTAAGCAAGGCTATATAAGTGGAAATTTCTTCAGGTGAAGAATTCGCTCCGATGTAAACATTTTCCACAACATCTGGTTTAATGGATATGTTGATGGGTATAGTTTTGGATATGTTTCCCATATTTCCTTCAGCGAACACTCCTTCCTCGGGCAAAGGATTTATGGGTATATCAACACCTTCACTCAATTTCACATGGAACTCAGAACTTTCAATTTTGCTCAGCTCTGGTAGGAAATAGGACTTGTGATGTAAGTCTTCACATAATTTATCAAGTCCTATCATTTCCTCCAAAATGGATTTGTCAGATGGAAAAACCATGTCAAAACAATCACATGAATAGGTTGAGTCCACTGCCCATGCTGGTACATAGGCTTCCTCTGACTCCTTTGAGATGGAAGGAGTCATGAATGGTTCAATAGTAGGGTCAATTGAATCTTGGTAGTATATTTATGCTATTAAAAAGGGAACATCATGCTTAGCTAGTGAAGGGAGAACCCATGGATCGATACTATCTACAACTGTATCAATAGTCTTCCCTATACTAGTCGTTCCCAAAAAGTTGATAGAAGCGAGAAAATTGATGCAGGAGCATCCTACTCTCCATTCAAGTCAAGCTCAATGTTTGATCAGACTTAGAAGAGGTCTTCATGTTTTGAATTAATAGTCCTTAGACTATTACATTGTAAATAAATATACGTTGAGTATTCTTCTAGATAGGTGATGAGTCATTAGGTGAGTGACGAGTCATTAAATGAGTTATGTAAGTAAGCCCATGTCAAATGGTAGCATTCGATAAGGGTCAAGGATCTCATGAGCGAGTCGTTGAGATAGGATTGATTATGTTGCTTTATTTAGAATTAGTTAGCATATTGTTGAGTATATTGAGGATCTGAACTAGAAAGGGTTCATGAATCCTATTGTATATATGTTTGTAAGCCTTCGAGGCAAAGGGGAGAAGGGAGTAAAGGGAGAGACAAAAGTAGCTAGAAGAGCCAGAGGCAGTCATTCAATCTGGATAAGGAGTGGCCAAATCATTGTAAATCAGGCCAAGGTCATCGGTTGTAGTTATACCAGACTAAGGGGATCATAAAGCAGTTTCTGAGATAATCATGAATGTGCAGTTTCATTGTATTGAAAGAAGGAAATCCTATGTCGGCGTATCTTTGTGTGTGATTACAGTTCTTTCTGAATGTATGATTTCATGAATTGAATGATTGATTGTCTTTGTTAATGATTGATAAATCGGTGTATGCATAGTCTGAAATTAGTGCTTGAAATAGTTGAATATTACAGAGGTTGTGTAAGACTAAGAAGAGGTTGCACAGATATGGCAACAAGAGATCGATTGAATTTAATTGATTGAACCTCTAATCAATCAACGAAGAATTATGAAGTCGTGGGAGTCAAGTTTATCCGAGATTGGACGGCTCAAAACATCTCAAGAAGATGGATCGACGGTAGGGAAATATTCACAAAGTGAACGTGAGTGGAAGATAAAAAATACACAAGGTTAAGTGAAGCTTCATTGGAGATAGCAGATCGACGGACAAGATCAAAAGCGCAAGAGATCTAACACTCCAGAAGAACTCTACAAGAGAAAGGTGTAAGGAAGATAAAGGATTCGTGAAGATAAGATGAGATCCGCATCTGATCTCAGATCAATGGTCAGGAAGGAAGCCGCATGAAATCAACGGTTGTAAAGAGTTGCAGAAAAGGAAGTGTGGGAGGGAAATTGCAGAAGTTCAACTTCTGGAAAAGTTGAACCAGCACTCCAAAATCTGAAATCCAATTGTGGAAAGGAGTGTTGCAGCCGCATAATTACGGAAGTCAAATTTGGAATTTGGGAATTTCTGTAATCTACACTTTGCAAATGTGTTAACAGAGTTGTGGAAACTCTGTTGTGGAAAGGAGCTTGCGAAAAGGTTGAAGTTGCAAAGAGAGACTGAGGTTGCGAAAAGACATATGTGCGGAAATTTGTCTTGTGGAAGGAATTGTCTTGAGGAAAAACAATTGCAGAAAAGAAAGCTTGTGAAAACTTGTTTGCGGAATTGAACCTGCGGAAACAAAGCTGCGCAATAGAGTTGCGCGAGAAGAAATATTTGGACAAGAAGACAAATTTGGAGTTTTCTAAATGTAGAGGAGGCTAAATCTTGGGGAAAGCGGATGGGATAATGGTTGTTTGGGGTCCCGTCTGCATCAGATTGGTATCAGAGCACAACTAGCTCTTGGAATGAGGTAATGATATTTTTGTTTTCCGTTATGATTATAATTAACTGTGGGAAAAAACTCACAGACATAGAGAGTGTGGTTTAAATTGATATTAGACAAAGGAGAGTGCAGAAGAAATCCTTGGAAGGATTTAATAGGTTACAACAGACTAAAGGAAGTGGAGTTGTACACATGACACTTATGTTCCTGATGAAGAAGAGTTTGTGAAATCTTAGAGGAAAGAGGAAGCAGTGGTGGAACCCATAAATCCAACAGAGGTTGGAAAAGAGAGGGCTAGTACATGTTCTCAAAAGAGAAGTGGATGCACAGAAGCCAAACAGAAGACCAAAGGAGACGCTCAAAAGGTTCTAGAGGAGAAGAACCAGAGATACCAAAAGGACAAGCTCAAGGAGAGATAGCTTGTTGAGGTATAATAGACAAGCATGGAGACTTGTTGAGGGAGGCTTAGGAAAGAAGTCCACAAGTGGACAGGATAAAGTTCACAAAAGAGAGGTAGATAGAAACAATGACTACTGAAAGTCATTGCAGGGGTTCAGAGGAAAGCCACAACAAAAGAAAGAAGAAAGAAAGTAAAGAAGAATGTAACAGGGAGTTGGTAGAGTTAGCAAGAGACATTTGGTGCTTCAAGAAGCGTATACAAGCAATTGCAGAAGAAACCCAGAGGTATGGTTGGGTAATGAGGAAAAGGAAGGTAAGATGGGAATCACTGCAAGTGAATCTAAGGAAAAATATGTATGCTAGATTGAAATAAGAACTCAGGGAAGCTGAGTCTGAGATGGAAGTTTCATATTGTGAACCTGAACAGGGTCCTTTGCTTGGATATGAGGATGAAACAGAAAAGGAGAGACTAATTGAAAGTCTCATGGATTCTGTAAAGTGTACATATAAACTTATGGAGTAGATGACTGTGAGGTCGAATGAGACCAAGAGCTCTTATGTTTTTGAGACTAATGATTTGTTTGTGATTATAGGTTTTGTTGCAGATGATAGGAAGACTTTTGAATGTATTAAAATTTGATGAAGAAAGTCTCTCAAATGAAGAAAGGTCTGAAGTATTGCAGCAAAAGGAACTCATTGATGAATTGCTTGATGGAGGAACACGGTAAATTGAATATTATCTGAAGATGAAGGCAGAAAAAGAAATGTGCAAAGACATTTCTATAGGGAAGAATTAGAATTGCATTCCGATGAAGGAAAAAGTTGAACAATCACCTTGGACTGTCATGAAGTCTGAAGAAAAAGAAGATGTGCTTTCCAAAAGCAAGATAGAAGAATATAATTTTGTTATAGTAAAATATGATATAGTATCCTATGAAGAGTGTATGCAGCCTATATATCAGACTATTGAAGAAATAGGTGATGGTGAAAGTTTGATGTTGTGCTTAGACCAATACAAAAGGAGGATGCTAGAAAAGATATCAACAGGGACTTTAGAGTCTCATGTTTTTAAATCTAATGGTTTGTGTATGACTACAGGTATTGAAGAACACTTAGATGATGTGTTTATGCAGGTTGATAAGGAAATGAAGCATATGATGGATGCTTTGGAAAAGAAAAAAAGATCAAAACTGGGCCATTAACAGAGGAATATGTTCACTCTTGTGAACCAGAACATGGAATCATCTTGGGAAAAGATGGTGTAGAATAGGGACTAGTTGAAAGCCTCATGAACTCTTGGGAGAGTTTAGATCAGCAAAAGAATGTGCTGATAAGAGAGTCAACGGATGATGAAAATATCAATATTTTTGAAATTAATGAATTGTGTATATCTGTAGGGGTAACATGTGATGAACCTTGGGAGGTTGTCCCAGAGGTAAAGGAAGAAGAAGGAGAGTGTCCATGTATCCTTGACATGTACCAAAGCTAGAATTTTGTTATGGAATTGAAGGATGAGATGACATGGCATCGTGGAGATAAACAAAGGAGAACACTTGCATATTTTGATAATGGTGTTGGAATACAGAGGAATAAATCTGTCATGACACATGAAAATACTATATTCTCTCAAAAGGGTGATTCGTACCTAGGATAACTTGTTGTTGTAGAGTTGGCTAGTGAAGATAAAGAGAAACTTTCTAACCTGAGAGAGTATGATGAAGATCTAAAAATGCTAGAAGATTGGTTATTCAATCCAAGGATTGACAAAGATGACTGCTTAATGTATGCAAGCATAGAAATGTTTAGTGACAACATTGGAGAGGAGAACATGGGAAGTCAAGGCATTGAATTTTCTTATAATGATATGATTTTGTTACAGCAGTAAAGGGAAATGGCATACCAACATAATTTTGTGGAGCATCTTGGAATACCTTATAGTTGGGGTATGATTGTAGATAAAAGGAGAAATCCTGAAGACATGAGGATGCCGCAAGTAGTGGCCAGCAACAAAAAGACAAAAAGAAAAGCAGGGTAAACATGTATACCAACCAAAGGATAGACTGGAGATGGAGATTGAAGAATTAAGGATGTTGATGGTGAAAGTGTCTCAGAGAAGGAATGAGGAAAGAATGAAGATTTACATCATCAGAGAAAATAGACAAAACAACAATAGAAGATAGATGACAAAAGAATATTGCAGAAGCAAAGCTAGTGGAGCATTGCAACAGAAATTATGGAAACCAGGAGACCTAAGGATGACAAAGACAAAACAACATGATGAGATGGATGATCAACTACAACATAAAGTTTGGAATCCTGACATACTTAGGATGGAAGGTTACAACCAGGAGGTCATATTTATTTATTCTTGGGGAGTCTGATGCAGGAGCATCCTGCTCTCCATTCAAGTCTAAGCTTAATGTTTTGATCAGACCTAGAAGAGGTCTTCATATTCTAGATTAATAGTCCTTAGACTATTACATTGTAAATAAATCTATGTTGAGTATTCTTCTAGATAGGTGATGAGTCATTAGGTGAGTGATGAGTCATTAAATGAGTCATGTAACTAAGCCCATGTCAAATGATAGCATTCGATAAGGGTTAAGGCTCTCATGAGCGAGTCATTGAGATAAGATTGATTATGTTTCTTTATTTACAATTAGTTAGCAGATTGTTGAGTATATTGAGGATTTGAACCAGAATGGGTTCATGAATTCTATTGTATATATGTTTGTAAGCCTTCGAGGCAAAGGGGAGAAGGGAGTAAAGGGAGAGACAAAAGTAGCTAGAAGAGCCAAAGGAAGTCATTCAATATGGATAAGGAGTTTCCAAATCATTGTAAATCATTCCAAGGTCGTCGGTTGTAGTTATACTAGACTAAGGGGATCAGAACACAGGTTTCGAAATAATCATGAATGTACAGTTTCATTGTATTGAAAGAAGGAAATCCTATTTCGGCGTATATTTGTGTGTGATTACAATTCTTTCTGAATCTATGATTTCATGAATTTAATGATTAATGATCTTTGTTAATGATTGATAAATCGATGTATGCATAGTCTAAAATTAGGGCTTGAAATAGTTTAATATTACAGATGTTGTGTAAGACCGTGAAGAGGTTTCACATATCTAGCAAAGAGAGATCGATTGAATTTAATTGATCGAACCTCTAATCAATCAACGAAGAATTATGAAGTCATGTGAGTCAAGTTTAGCAGAGATTGGACGGCTCAAAACATCTCAAGAAGATGGATCGATGGTAGGGAAAGATTCACGAAGTGAACATGAGTGGAAGATAAAAAATCCGCAAGGTTAAGTGAAGTTTCGTTGGAGATAGCAGATCAATGGACGTGATCAAAAGCGCAAGAGATCTAACATTCCAGAAGAAGTCCACAAGAGAAAGGTGTAAGGAAGATAAAGGATCTGCTAGGATAAGATGAGATCCACATTTGATCTAAGATCAACGGTCAGGAAGGAATCCGCATGAAATCAACGGTTGTAAAGAGTTGCAGAAAAAGAATTGCGGGAGGGAAATTGCAGAAGTTCAAATTCTGGAAAAGTTGGACCAACACTCCGCAATCCACAATTCGATTGTGGAAAGGAGTGTTGAGGCCGCATAATTGTGGAAGTCAAATTTGGAATTTGGGAATTTCCGCAATCCGCAATCCGTAAATGCAGAAATAGAGTTACAGAAAGGAGCTTCCTAAAAGGTTGAAGTTGCAGAGAGACTGAGGTTATAGAAATACAAATTTGCAGAAATATGTCTTGTGGAAGGAATTGTCTTACAGAAATACAATTGCAGAAAAGCAAGCTTGCAGAAACCTGTTTGCGGAATTGAACCCGCGGAAGAAGAGCTGCGCAATAGAGTTGCGAGAGAAGAAATATTTGGACAAGAAGCCAAATTTAGAGTTTGCTAAATGTAGATCAAGCTAAATCCCGGGGAAAAAGGATGGGATAATGGTTTTTTGGGATCCCATCTGCATCACAATCAAAAGTTCCCTTCAATGATGTATACATCTGAGCTCCTAGAATTTCATTTGTCGAGCGCGATTGATCGATCAAAGGAACGTTAGAATCCGATGCGTTCGTACGAATGTTCTGTGTATAAGACAACTAGTCAATAGTCACTATATTCCCTTCATGGGGTAAAACATGAATGCGGAAGATGGACGATGGAATATCACACATGCCATATGTCCAACTTCTACCCAAGAATAAATTGTAGTCCAAAGGGGCGTCAACAACCTCAACTTCTACTGAAACCATTTTTCCTGTCAATTCTATATCAAAAGAAGGAAGTATACCATGGGGATGGAAAGACCTTCCATCAAAAGAGGCCAGTAAGGTATTTCATGGGACCAAATCCAGGGAGCCCAAAGATTTCCAACATGAAACAACCATCACGCATGTAGATGCACCTTCATCTATAACAATTTGTCTGATGGTTTTATCGCCATGAACTACTTCTTATTAATAGAAAAACATTCTTTATTAACAGATATCTGGAAACATTACAATAGCCTCATGTTTGAACAAGCTCCTTTTCAAACCAAGACCTGATTTCTATTGCTCCTGCTCTCAATGGAATCCTTCAACATAACTTTGCTTTCTTGAAAGTTGGTCCCCTTTCCTCATACCCTTCCCTTCTTTTTATATTTTCTTGTGGGGAAGGAATTTGAGGCTTAGGATGGTTGCGGAAGTTGGGGAAGTTACCAAACCAAGCCCAAATACCCCTAGTTAATCATATTTTTATTTTTTAACTATTCTTAATGGAATTTATGGGTTTGTGTGGAACAACTCGTGAGTGACCCGCGGGTTTGCTTAAGGAAACTTGTGAGTGCAACATTTAGGATAATACACAGGTTGCACATTGGAAACCCACGAATGACACACGAGATGCTATAAGGAAACTCGTGGTTACAAGACGAGCCTTAGTGCAAAAAGGGTTGATGTTGGAGTGATCAGGGTGTATCAAGGACCCAATCCATTTATAGGGTTAGGGATAGTTCACTCCACAATGTCATTTTTTGCAACCAAAAATTTAATGTCATTACTCAGAAGGAGAAGTGCCATTTAATGGTATAACAAATGCCCCCTAATGTATGAATTCAGAGGGTAAGGATGTCTGAAATACATTATAATCTTAACTCAGAGGACTCAGAATTAAGGCTACAGAGAAGTACCAAAAACATACAACACAAGGTAATTTATACAAAACCATCACTAGTGCTTCTTTGCAGTTTGTATAACCTTAGGTTTACAACCTCTATCACTAGTAGACTGGATAAGGGATGGTAGTCATAGAACAATCTCAAAGATGTAAATGAAATGGATCAGGGTGAATAGACAAAGGATAATGATCCTTGAACAATGAGCATGACAAAGAGATGAACGAAGGCAACTTTGAACTTCAAAAGGTACAACCATACCTATCTGCAATGTAGGAGACATTGTCAGATTCCCCATGTACTTAGGACAAGTGATCAATGGAGGAGAAGTAGGTCATAATGTTTAGCTGAACCAGAAAGTAGAAAAACTGAGACATGTGTGGCGAGAGACTCAAACTAGTGTCGTGTTCAAGGGACTTGATGCTAGAAAACTTGCCATACAAAGAGTGTGTTTCTTTCCTTTCTTCCTTGTTAAGTTTTAATGAGTCCAAGAAAGTAAAATTGAGTCTTTCTTCTTTTTTTAGCAAGATTGAAGAAAATAGAGAGTATTGCTTGATATAGCACCAATTCATAGATTTTACGAGCTCGAATTAGTGAATGCTTGCCAGTGTTTTCATGGTTTTGAGAGTTTGAAAATTCCAAAGAAGACTCTAGGGGGGTGCTTTTTCGTAAAGTTAGTCTCCTGAGTCCGAAAAAGCATAAAAAAATCCAAAGGAGAACTCTCTTAGCTTCCGAATAACTAAGGTATACCTTTTTCTTACTTAGTCGGCAAGGTCCAAAAAAGGGGTAAACTATCACCAAACCAACGCTCCTTCAAAAGCAAGCTCATAGCTTTAGTTTAACAAATGTGAAGGAAGGAAAGATCACTCAGAATGTTCCATTTATTTATGAGAATGGGACAATCAACTGTAAACTCGATGTTTTGTGCTAGAGTTTAGCGAGCATGACAAAGACATAAAGAACGCTGAGAATATTTTTCATATTTTCATCTAGAGGACGAAAAAGAAAAAGTGATATCAAACAGGTTCCTTTTTTTTAAATTTAGTCCTCCATGCCCAAAAAAAGAGATAAACCTATACTGAAGATACTCTTCTAGCCACAGTGAACTATAATATTCGTTTTTAGTAAATAATCCATAGGGTTCGGAAAATGATTAAACTTATACCACTATGGATGATATTTCATTTCCTTTATCGAGTATGAAAGAACAAGTAACTCAACTATCTAGTCAATTTTAAGGAGTCATATCAGGGATTGAAGATAAATCGATAGGAAGAGAGCCTTATAACGAAGGGTATTCAGCAAGAGAGAGAGTATGAGGCTCACTTTTGTGTAAAAACAACTATGAAGGCTCCCTGTCACCTAGCAACAGGTAAGATGGGAACTAATATCAGAAAAAAAGTGTTCTAGCTAGGGTTGCCCATGTTCGGGAGGCTCTAATCCATGAAAGAACAATGGTATTTGAAGAATAAGGGAATGCTATAGATCACAATCTGTGAATTAAAAGGAGATCCTAAGGATCACAAAGGGATCATGTATCAATGCATAATGCAGGGGAAACCAAATCCTATGCTATATGCTAGGATAATAAACTCGGAGTTCATTCATCAGCTGCACTAGGTAAAAAACAACCAATATTAGTCAAAATAATGAAAAATTGACCAAAATATATGAAAGTGGGTACAAATATTAAATTTTTACTATAAATAGTTCATTTGGTTTGTTAAAAACAACTTATTTGGTTTTTTACTTTTGATAGTGCAAAATCTCCCTCAACTTCAACTGCTTCATATGTGCCAACCGGTGGACAGAATCACAAACTGCAAGTTGTAGGTAGACCATCTCATCCTTAACTTGCATTTCAATCCATTAATTTTGATTTTTAAGCACAATTTGGGACTTTTGGCGAGGTTGCAAGGGAACCACGTAGGAACCGCAGGTATCCTATTCCAAACTCATGAATTTGAGAAGTATCCATGGGTATGCAATGGACAACCCATGAATGGTACGCGTTGTTATAACTAGACAATCACATTTTCCGCGGGTAGGGTGTTTTACCTCTCTAATGGCAAAAAATTGATGTTTTGTAGGCACAATGGTGTTGGAATGGAGGGAAAGAGAGCATGTAGATATGGATAGGGAAGCACTAAGAGATCCATTGACCTTAAATTCCCTTAGAAGATGCGGTTTATTGAAATTTTTCCTTACCGCAAACATGCATGCTCAAGTTCAATTGCTAAAGTCTTTGGTAGAACTATGGGATCCTGAGAAGGATATATTTGATATCCAGTGTGAAACACTTGAAATAACTTTCGAAGACATCTATTTCATCTCCAATTTATCTCATAAAGGAGCACCATTGCATTTGATGGGAACTGGATGTGGGGCTAACCCACTCAGTGTGCAATATTATGTGAACACCTATTTCCTTCTAGGTACACGAAATTTAGGTACACAAATACTGATTTCCCAGATAACAAGATTTCCACTGAAATTTATTGTGAGTACTATTACCTGAGTGGCGGGTACATATGCATTACATTTATCCACGCGGAACCACATGCATTTAGGAGTGGAGTGTCTACAGAGTGTGGTTTTTGACAGGTGTACTAGGCTAGTCATAAACATGAAGAAGCAATTGTCTGATTGCAAATTGGGGAAGAAGAAAAACTTTGGCTATTCTAGTATCCTAGCAGTTTTCTTCTTTGAGAAAGTGCCCGGCTTGATCCCCAAGGTGATACTTCCAACAACTCCTCCATGAGATCCTAGACTCACACGATGGGGTGATGTGTTTCTTCATCAGGGTGGTGGTGAAATCCGAGGCGGGTTTGCTGATGACTTCTATGCATGGCGGGGTGGGAAAGTTACCACCTTAAAGAAGTTCCCTTATGCAGGTCTAGATTTCTGTGGCGATCTAGAGCTGGTTCTTCCTCTAGGGTGTGCTTGGGGAGAGATGGGTGAGTTTTAATTTTTATGAATTTTTTTATTATAAATGTATATATACATATGTATGTTACACGAGTCTAAGTCATATTGTATGATGCAGATATTGGGCCCATTCGACCAGATGGCCACCCTAAGACTTACATGCGACCGATAGATGTAGATGATGGTGAGACCATGCTTTGAGTGGTGGAGGGAAATTTGGCTAGGCTTACCCATGATGTTCTTACACTGAGGATGGAGAGGATCCCCATGGCTATGCAGGAGCATGTAGGGGGTACCTCCTTCCTGGCTACGTCTCTTGCGGAGGGTATCTAGGGCCGTGTTATGTTACCGAGAGGCTGTAGCGGAGGCGACTACTGCTGCAATTGCAATGTATCCATATTTTCTAGCATCATGAGGGATTTTTATCCTATTTTGTATTTTGATGTAATTATTACTGGATCTTCGGGCTAGGACTCGATGTATATGGACATATTTTTTATATATAAAACAACTTATTTACATGTGTTTCTATGTATCAATTTATGGTTTTTTACAATGTATGCAGAACATGGCAATCTAATATGTAATTAGCATATGCGTCAGTAATTGTATTTTGGTTCATTGGACTGTAATTATATATAATATGTTCAAAATGTATTTCAAGTAACCTAATTTTTAAAAAATGACATAATATAGTAGGATGGCTCACCTGATAAACTCTATTAAGATGAGAGAACACTAACTGGGGGTCAAGTCACATCCCTCAATAACTCAATAACAACACTGTATTCTACCACATTGTCAGCTGCAGTACCTAAGCAAGCACCTACCAAGGAAACTAGTTGTCCTATGGGTGCATAAATGACCCAAGTAGCTGAAAAAAGCATAAGCATAAGCACTAGCATAATACTTTTTCAGGTAGTGCCCGTTTCGGGGCTCAAACAACTTGATACCGTCGTAATCAATGATTTCATAAACATGACTTATTTAATACCTTAGATACAATGTATGGTTCTAACCACATTGATTTGAACCTCCCTGCCCCCAGGGGTTCCTTATCCTCCTCATAAACCAATGCAAATTCTCCTTCAGAAAAAACCCTAGGTTTGACAGCTTTGTCATATTGGTTTTTGACCTGGGCTTTGTGTGCTTCATTTTTTGCTAATGCATCTCTTCATTGTTCAACTAGGTGTTCTAGATGTAGTAGAGGTTCTTCTATGTGTGAAGTATCTGGTATCACATGTATTGCAATATTTAGAGACGGTATCTCGCATTCAACTAGGGTGATTGCTTCCACTCCATGGACTAGTTGGAAGGGGGAGAATCCCATAACAATATTAACTGTTATTTTATATTCCCAAAGTGAAGGATATAACAAAATATTCCAATTTGACCTACTTGCATTAATAGTCCACTTTAGACTGGGTTTTAATGTTTTGTTAACAACTTCTACCTGTCCATTCGCCTGCAGGTAAAAAGAAGACGAGTGGTCTTGTTTAAACCCTGCAACGTACTTAACTCGGACATCATTTTTTTTTGAAAGTGACTACCATGGTCCCTAACAATCTGCTTTGGTATATCAAACCTAGTAATAATTTGATTAAAAACGAGATATGCTGTCGTCTCACCATTGGCTTTAAGGTAGGCATTGCCTATACCCACTTGGTGAAGTAGTCTACAATGAAAATGATGTATTTATGCCCCCCAACAGATACTAGGTTGCAGGTCGTGAAATATACCCCCCACTTGATGAAGGGTCCTACCACGATGATGGGATGTAAAGGAGTGGGGTGTGACCGCATCTTTCTGGTGTAAATATGACACATATGACATTGTTTCACAACTTCCATAGAATATTTAAAAATGGTGCACTAGAAATAACCAGTACAGAAAATTTTCTGGGCCATTGTTAATCCAGATAAATAACCCCCACATGCTTCGTTGTGAGAATCATTTAGGAAAAACTATGCCTCCTCATGAGTGATACAACGACGCAGAATAGAATCTACCCCTCTTCTATACAAAGTGTCTGCGATAATGAGGTATTTTTTAGCATTTAGCAGCAACTTTCGTCGGTCCTCTCGTGAGAAGGTAGCTGGACATTTCAAAGTCTGGAGATATATAAAAACTTCTCCATACCAAGTATCATCAGTTGAAATTAGGAAGATGTGTTCATTAGGTGATAATTCGTCTTCCGTCATTATAATTTCATCCCTAGGGAACTTAGAGATAAGTTCCGCTAATACTAACGACTTTTTCGATTCAATGGACTGGAAATCCAAATCAAACTCCTGGAGTATGGCAATCCATTTGCTAAGTTTTCCTTTGATAATACGTCGGGATATGACATATTGAAATGGATTTACGTCCGCTAGCATAGTATTTGTCTTGAGTAATATATAGTGACGCAACCTCTAAACCACATATATTGCTTCCAGGGATAACTTCTCGAAGTTCAAATATTGTAGTTTAGGTCCAACCAAATCCCGACTGAGATAATAGATGACGTTTTCCTAGAGTTTTTCATCTTCTCGAACCAACACTACCCCAATCGTAGAGTCTGATGCGGCCATATACAATATAAAATCCTTTGTGTAATCTGGTTAACGCTATAACATGGATGATAATAATGCTTTCTTTAATGCCTCGAAAGAATGTTGAGTGGATTCATCCCATATTAATGAGGTGTCCTTCTTAAGCAAGCGTATGAAACCCTTCATTATCTTGGCATAATTCACTATAAATCGTATAAGAAATTTAGACTTACCTTGTAGACTTTGAAGCTATTGAATATTTCGAGGAGGAAAATTAATAATCACCTCAACTTTTAACAGATCAACCCTAATACATTTATTGGAGACTATGAAACCTAACAACCACCCTGACTTGACAAAAAAGACACACTTACGGGTATTTAAGAGAATCTTATAATGCCAACATATTTCAAACACCAAACGCAGATGTTCCATATGGTCTTTTCTTTTCCTATAATGAGCCAGAAGGTCATCCAATTAAGGTTGGACAATATGCTTTATATCATGAAAAGAAAAATTCATAGCCCTCTAGAAAGTGGCCCCAACGTTCTTCAATCCAAACGACATCTTCTTATACGCAAAAGTACCCCGGGTGAAGATGAAGGAAGTCTTGTGTTGGTCCCTGGGTTTAATTTGAATTTGATTATATCCCGAGAAACCATCCATAAAAGAGAAGACCTCACTACCACCACACATGTCAATGATTTGATCTATGAAAGGTATGTGGTAGTTATCTTTAGGTCTTTTATTTTCCTAGAATAAGCTGGAAGGTCATCCAATTAAGGTTGGACAATATGCTTTATATCGTGAAAAGAAAAATTCATAGCCCTCTAGAAAGTGGCCCCAACGTTCTTCAAGCCAAATGACATCTTCTTATATGCAAAAGTACCCTAGGTGAAGATGAAGGAAGTCTTGTGTTGGTCCCCAGGTTTAATGTGAATTTGATTATATCCTGAGAAACCATCCATAAAAGAGAAGACCTCACTACCAGCACACATGTCAATGATTTGATCTATGAAAGGTATGTGGTAGTTATCTTTAGGACATCCCTTATTTAAGTCCTTGAAATCTGTGCAGACATGTATAGTTCCTTGCTTCTTGTTTACCAAGACTGGGTTGGATACCCATTCTGTTAAAGAGATAAGGTACATGAAACCATCTTTTAATATTTTTTCCACTTTTCGTGGATTCACTAGGCGTAGCTTCTATCAAAGAAGTTTGATATTAGGGTATGTTTTTATTTCATGCTCTACTATAGATGGGTCATTGTTCGACATCTCTTCGTAAGACCAGGAAAAGACATCATGTAATTCCTTAAACAAGGCTATATAAGTGGCAATTTCTCCAGGTGAAGAATTCACTCCGATGTAAACATTTTCCACGATGTCTAGTTTAGTGGAGATGTTGATGGGTATAGTTTCATATATTTTTTCCATATTTCCTTCGGTGAACACTCCTTCCTTGGGCAAAGGATTTATGGGTATATCATCACCTTTAATCAATCTGACATGGAACTCAGAACTCTCAATTCTGCTTAGATCTGGTAGGAAATAGGAATTCTGATGTAAGTCTTCACATACTTTATCAGGTCCTATAATTTCCTCCAATATGGCTTCGTTAGATGGAAAAACCATGTCTAAACAATCACATGAATAGGTTGAGTCCATTGCCAATGCTAGTACATAGGCTTCCTCTGACTCCTTTGAGACGGAAGGAGTCGGGAGTGAATCAACAGTAGGGTCAACTGAAGCTTGGTAAGCTATTTCTACTACTGACAAGGGCACATCAGGCTTGGCTGGTGAAGGGAGAACCCATGTGTCGGTCCTATATACAAATGTATACACAGTTTTCCCTATAGTTGTCGTTCTCAAAAAGTTGATAGGAGTGGAAAAATCAAAAGTGACCATCAATGATGTATACATCCCAACTCCTAGAAGTTCATTTGTCGAGTGCGATTGATCAATCAAAGGAACATTAGACTTCGATGTGTCCATATGAATCTTCCGTGTATAAGACAACTGGTCAATAGTCACTATATTCCCTTCATGGGGGAAAATAAGAACGCAGAAGAGAGATGACGGAAAAACACACATGACATATGTCCAACTCCTACCCAAGAGTAAATTTTAGTCCAAATGGGTGTCAACAACCTCAACTTCTACCGAAAACATTTTTCCTTCCAATTATATATCAAAAGAAGGCAATATACCATGGGGACAAAAATACCTTCCGTCGAAAATAGTCAGTAAGGTATTTGACGAGACCAACTTCGGGGATTCAAAAGCTTTCCAATATGAAACAAAAATCACACATGTATATGAACCTTCATCTATAACAGTTTGTCCAATGGTTTTCTCTCCATGAACTACTATTTGGAAGGCTACATGATAGAGAAATCAGGGCTTGACATTAGACATGTCAAACTTGGTTGTTAAGTTTGCAGAATAAGAACTACCGATGGCTGCCATAAGTGCATTATGCTGAGATGGATAAATTTGCAAGACATTCAAGGAATACATAGTACAAGGAGTTTGGGCCAGATCTTCCACAACCGAATATTTGGGAGTGACCCTCGCATTAGGATTATGGTATGTATTCTTGAAGAAACCTTTCGGTATATTTGAAATGGGTTCAAATTTCAATCAAAAGCAGGGTTGATATCTCGGCAGGTTGTTTGTGTTTTTGCGAAGACTTTGATTTGTAATTCTTATCTCAAGTTTCTAACAAGGTTCCGGATCAGACCATGTTAATGTAGGATTGATCGGCAGGGGGAGTATTTTGGGTGCCTCAGGAATTCTTTGAATCACATTAGGTTGCATTTTTTCCTTGCGGAAAATGATCCTTAAGGATGACAGGTTGTTGCTTCAACAACTTCTGAGGTTCTTCCATTAAAGGGAATTGATAGGTCATGTGGTCCTCCTGACAAAGTTTAGAAGGGAAATTTACCTTTTTCTTATCTTTATTCCCCCCCTCAACATTGTTTGTGGGATTTTTCTTGTTTTGATTTCCCTTTATTTTTATTCCCACCGGACTGCTGAGTTCCCTTCGGGGTGTATTGTGCATTAAAAAGTTCTGCATTCTGAGGGGAGGAGGTTGCGTCCTTGGATGCTTACACTGCAGACTGCTTCACTGATAATTCATGTATTTGTTTTTCCAATGACTCTACAGTGGGGGGATCGAATGAACCTACGATGCCATCAGCATGTGGTCCAAGTTTCATTTTTACAAAGTCAGTATTAGACCTTGGTGCATCTGGTATAATTTCATAGAGAATCCCAGACTGAGTGTAGATTAGATTAAGTTGTCGGGCTCTAAGAATGGTCTCTTCTTTGATTGTTACTCATGAAGTAGAAACTCCCTTTGGAATATATGGCAAAAGGGATTCCAAGAACCATTCCAATGGAAATTCGGGAGGAATACTAGCTTTAATCAAACTCTTTCTTCTTCTCCACTCCTAAATATGGTCAGATATGTGAGTGGCTTTGTTCTGCTGAAAATTCAATAAAATATCAGTACCGAAATCATATCGAATGAGAATCTGAAAGTGGTTGAGGAAAACAATGGCTAAATCAATAAAAATTTCATAGGCAGTAGACGGAATTTTGATATACCATTTAATTGCCACGCTTGTTAGAGTTATTTGAAAAAGACTCAAATGAATTGAATCATCTTTCAAAGAGTTTGAAGAGCACCATAAGTGAAAAGTTGTGGCATGGTCTTCAGGGTCCTCTCCAGTTTTTCCTTCAAATTTTGGGATATCTGAAGGCAGTTTGATAGGGATTGGTGGCCAAGTCGGATCATGGCGCACCAGGTTGTTCATTAATTTCGAGAAGTATGGCAAGTTCAAAGTTGTCAGAAAAGGAATTTGAGGCCGATCTAGGGATTGATATTGGGGAACTTGGTGTTAGGAAGTGCCTGCACCAATGCTCCCATAATGTTGGCTAGGGTTTCCCCCAGCCGCTCGCTGTGAAGATGTGACAATGTTCTAAAAAGGGTTTCATACAAAATCTAAGGGGTTATTGATTTGAGGTGTGATGTATAGAATTTACTTGGTTCTGATCGAGACAGGTGTCATTGAAACTAGAGTTATTAACCTTCCACCAAACAGTGGAAAGGTATAGATTCTAATCGTTGCAGTTGAGATATGACTTGAGGTTTGAAAACTGAATCCTGAAAAAGGATTCAGGCTTCTAGACGACACACCTGCTGAAGTAGGTGTGGGACCTACATATGGCAAGGATGGAGGAATGTGCCCTCCATACCAGGGATACCCTTGGACGAAAGGAGTTGGACCACTATTATTGTTCTGGAAATTTTGGAATAGGGGAGAGGATGTAAAAGGAATATTGGGTATGCCAATAGCCACTACGTTAGCAGAGCTATTAGTAGGACTTGCAGGAACTGAGGGACTATCCACTCTAGCACTCAAAGACGAAGGAGTAGATGGAGTAAAATTTAAGGATACTATCGGTGCATTAGGTATGTTCGTCATTGGCACACTCACATGCGGAGGAGATCCTCCACCAGATGACATAGCTGATGTAGGGGTATAGATATCCTGAGATCCGCCTCCAGTATTCGACATTACAAAACTTGATGGAATACCAAGACCAGGTTGATTGAAAGGCCTAACTTGAACAACAACAAGACCTCCCAAATCAGTAAGAGGTGAGTTGTAATTCCTTGCAAACTCTTCTTCCTATAGGTCTTCGATCTCTACTGATGGGTGATCAGTTTGATTGTACCTAAGTTCAGGTTCCCCTGGAATTTCACTAATACCAGTTGGTTCAAAAGAACCGCTTGTGTTGATTCTTTGCCTTCTAGGTGGTGGTAGAGGCTCCACAACTGTAAGTGGAGGAAGGATTTGCAACCTTCATGATCTACAAGGATGTTGATCCTCCACAACTAAATATTTTTAAATAAAAAACCTAAGAGGTCAGACTGTATCACAAGAAATCCAAACAACACACCACTAAAAATTTCCCTAAGTATCACAACCAGGTGGATAAAGATATATCTTCCAAAGGAACATATGGGATGATGAGGGCCCAAAACAGACCAGTGAATAACTGGAGATAAGTTACCTGGGGTCCCAATACAATTTTTCTGGGTGCAAGCAGTTGAATCACCAACCAACCTCCCAAATTATTGCACGAAGTTTCCTCCCACGTCCGTCCTAGGTACAGTGGAAATATCCTTCCACCATCACCTATGTAGAAACCCTAGGTCAAGATACTATGGTTACCAGATCTATAGGAAAGTTCCAGTGAAACAGTAGCCGGTTTGACTGATATACATGGGAAAGGTAACAAATCCAAAATTCAAGCAACACCAACACTACATGGGGCCAAATGCTGGTACTGAATGAACCCCCGTACACACATCAATCCTGGTTTATGATCCACTGAGTATTGGAGGGGTATCTCGGCAAATCTACCTTCACACGACCTCGTGCTTAACTCCCGTGTTAGAGGATATTTCCCATTTACCTTCCTATAGAGTGGGTTTCCTAAGCGACATGCCACTATGTCTAAATTAAAAAGTTTCGGATAGTTAGAGATAGTCCTAATCCGAAACCCTAGCCTAAACTAGTTGGTGATGTCCCTAAAAAGAAAAATGTTAATAATTAATTTTAAATATTATCGTTCTTTTTAAGGCTTCTTATTACTCATTGTGGTGAACGTGCAACTTATGATGTTCTTGGACTTGACTAGAAAGAAAAAATATGGTGTAAATTAACTTGCATTAACATTGCCATTTCATTTTTTCTTTTTCTTTTCAAAAATTAATAAAATTTTAACTATTGAACTTTGCAAATCAAATGAAAGAAAATTTTCTTTTCTTTTTGAAAAATCCAAAGTAGTGTACAATGTGCCTACTTAAGACTAAACATGCACCTAAAATGCTTTGTTTTTATACTTTTCCAAAAATGAAAGTGAGAAATGCAACTTATGCACACATATAAGCTAGAGCTATGAACATATGTATAAAAAAGACTTAAACAATAGACCTCATAGACACAAACTTTGAATACTTTGGAAAGCTCTACAATGCCCTACTTGGACTGAACCACACAAGTCTTAAAAAAAGCATAGTTGTTCAAAAAATTGAGAGAAGTAACAACAGATAAACTACTTAAGCAATCTGACAACAAGCATAAGCAAGCATTAAGAGAGGTTAAAATATGATAGACTACTTATACTCCAACCAAAAGTGCCAAGAGGAGAGACCTAAAGGCCTTAAACACACACTCAACCTAACTTACCCAAAGAAAAGCTTACAAAAGTGAACCAATAAATACTTGCAACAAATCACATACCATTGAACCTTAAAGGATAAATCCATAGAAGTAGTTAGACATCCAAAGAAAACTCAGAGAAAGAAAACCCTAAGCTTCTAGACACCTATCTACAGGAAAACATGGCTGTGTAGTGACAATCCTGCATACCACTCATGAATGTACTTAAGGAAACCCATGAGTTATATAGGAAAACATGACTGTAAGTCTATGAAACCCTCGAATGCCTCCAAACGTTTCCAAAAAGAAAGAAAAAGGGGACCTAACGCAATAAGGGTTCAAAATACAGACTGAAAATTGTTGAAATATTGTAACTTCGAAGAATATTCTTTATGTATCTTTTGTGGTCCCCGATGGTCCAACCGGGAGAACCACTTGTATTACATTGTACCCCGATGCTCCTAATCGGAAGAACTAATAAGAGTCATGAGGTAGTCCCCTCTAATTGTAAAGATGGGTCATCAGCACCCCAGTGTGGTTACTTGAGCCTACATGTGTAACTCGAGCCTACATGAGTTAACTTAAGCCGACATGTTGATTGAGTAAACTTTAAGTAAACGGATGAATATAAATAGAGGTGTAGTGCTCCTCATTTGAGACACACACACTCACTTGGAATAACGCTCTTGTGGAGGAGAGGAGTTGCAGGAGAAGGAGGAGAATCAGGTTTTTGATCTCCTTGTTGGTTTTACCTTTTTCCCTTTTGGGGCATCTATATTGAGGAAGCTTTTGCTGGGTTTTTCCCTTTAGGGTTTTCCCAGGATAAATATGTGTTGTTCTTGTGCTACTGTTTCTTTCAGTGATCCTGCTTTATATGCTTTTATTATGAAAAATGAAATGATATACTGATGTCTTAGTAAAGCATATGAAAAATTAACATGGTATCAGAGCTAACCTGAATAGGGAAGCTTTCACAAGTTCAGAAGCTAGGGCTTCTTATTTTTTGGTTCTCTCTCCACAATCAATCAGCAAAAGAAGGCTAGGCTGACTCTCCTTTGAAGGATGCATCGTTCTGTCGAAGCAGAATTCCATTCCGAGCATTTTCAATTTTCGATGTGGAAATTAGGGCTTTCTACAGAAGAGGAATTTTTGGGTGAGACCAGCATAGGATTGTTCTCCTCATC